>LAPY01001404.1:2889-25431 GCA_000970635.1 Eragrostis tef
CCCGGGCGGCGGGAGGAGCCGAAGCCATGCATAAACCCCGAATCCGAATCCTGGCGTCGGGGGATTCGGAGGCTCGGCGGCGAGGGTTTTGCAAGGAAAAACTGAAAAAAAATTGTGGTGCTTCAAGGCTGGGATTTGATATTTTCAGCAGCTATGGCGGTGGGGAAGGCGGCGTCAGACGCTGCGCTGCTTTTTGTGGGCGACGAGACGAAGAGGAAAGAGGGTGGAGTGGGCAGGTAGGGAAGGAGCTCGTGTGTGAGTGATCCTGACCGTTAGAATCTAGCGATGGATATCATCCGCGATTTTGAGTTGACTCTGGTCTGGTACAGTACAGGAAGGCTGCCATGTTCGTCTGCTCTCCTCTGCCTACAGTTATGCTGCTTGTATCTCTTGTTCAGCCAGTAAATTTGCTGTACTATCAAATTTAGTCTACTTTAATGTTGGATATGTTTGCTTGTTTATTTTACTAGTTAAGTTTTGTCAATTCTTTGCATATGGTTGTTTTTGTTGCTGATAGTGGCACCGTTGAGTACACATAAAAGTAAAAAGGAAAAATGATTGCTACTAATAAGGGAAAAAATCCTAAGTCGTCATTATAATTCAAAAGATATGGAGGAACCAATTCAGACAATAAAAAAATCACATGCATGGTTGTAAAAGGCTAATTTTGATGAGATAGCGAAATATATGCATAGAACTCGATTACTCACTTGTCAATGGAGGATGGGAAAAGATGCCACTTGTTATACCCTCGTCATCATCATACTATGGACATTTGATTCATATAATCCTGTCGCTCATCTCTAGTAGCACTACGTATTGTTACTTAAAGAACCTTGGACACGGTTTCCTCTCTCAACAAATGTCAGTTAAACTTTTTGATTGTGGCAAACGAGGTAACAATACACACTAAAAGTAGTTGTAGTGTGGGAAATCTAAGTGAAAGGCAAATATTTGAGGATGAATATGAAATGATAGGAGCTCATAAAAAATACTTATTTCGTAATAACCTATCAAAAAATGCTAGCTATTGGCAATAACTTTAGAAGGTAACAATATGATAAATTTCACTCAAAATACGCATCCAAATGTGCTTCCTTCTTCTTGACATGCTAGTCTCTCCATCAAAGTTTAGGGTTAGGGTTCTTGGTTCAAGATCAGGGGAATTTGGTCACTACTTTTTGCCATACTGTAGAGAGATTGCTCAAGATGATCCTTGCCCCGATTGTGACGGTGAGGTGGCGGTGGGATGACAAAACAATCAGCATGTTGTTTGTGGAATCCATAGATTGGGAAAGGTGGTGTTGGGGCAATATCGTATCAGAGCGATTCACAAGACAGTGAGGCGCGGCCGCAGATCTAGCGATCAGAGATAACAAAAGGATTACCTAGAGAACGACGTGGTGGTCGAAGATCCGGCCGAAGAGATACTGAAGGTATTAGCAAGAGAGCGTGGCGGCAGTCGTAAATTTGGTGAAGAACTAAGAAGATATCGATGATGTCCTACAAAAGTCCAAAGGATATGTGGCACGAGTAGGGCTGCGGTGGGATGCAGTGGGCGCGTTGTTTGTGAAATCCATAGATTGGGAAAGATGGTGATGGTGGGGCAATATCTCATCAGAGCGACTCATAAGACAGTGAGGCACGGTCGCAGATCTAGTGATATGAGGTAACAAAAGGATTATCTAAAGAGCGGCGCGGTGGTCGCAGTTCTGGCCAGGGTGATATTAAAGTTGTTAGCAAGAAAGTGCAGCGGCGGCGATAGATTTGGTGAGGAGAGAGATGCCGAGGATGTCCCATAGGAGTCTAGATGATATGTGGCATGAAGATGGCGCTGACAACAAGTGGTGATGGGAAGACTGAGGTCTGACTGGCCTCGCCGGGATCGAGGAGTCTAAGGGAGGGAGGTTCTAGGGTTAGAGGGAATGGAAGAAGCGAGGGGACTTTATCTAAACAGATGGGCCGGAGGCCCAGAGACCCAGAAGGTTCAAATATGTTTTTTTTTCAAACATAGAAATAAATCTTAGTGATCAGTTTGACTGGCCCGTACATTTGTGGAGCAAAAGCACTAGCGATCAGTTCATTGTGGAGCCCCTGCTCTCATTGCACCGACGGAGGGGAATGACCAACGATACGAAGCATCTCATATCTTTCATAACTTTTTTCCGTGACCTATTATGAAGGTTTCTAGTGAAGAATCTGTAAGCGTGCTTCAAGTATGTTGTAATGAAATCACAAACGATGTTGCCAAAGTTTCAGAAAATGTTATGACACAGACATGTTAAAATTAATTCATGCAAACCTATAAAAAGCTGCACCAGAATCGTTAAGAGTTGCCGTTTTGCACTTCAGCAAATCCTGAGTTCCAGTATTTGGCGATCAAACTTCTCTTATTCAAATGGCGTCCACAACTGTATTCTTGGATCCGTCCATTGACGAACAAGCTTTAGTTACGTATTATGTCTATCCCAACCGTCTCGTTATGCTTCACTGAACGCCCAAAACCCTCAAAATTTTAGACAGAACTAAACTATCTCAAAAAAAAAGACAGAACTAAACACATCACTCCATCTATATTATCAGCATCACATACCCCAAATACATAAAATTTGTACAACAAACTGTTCTAATCCCACATTTTAAGCAATAACAAAAAAAGATCACGGAAATTGTACAACAAACTTCTCTTATTCAAATGGCGTCCACAACTGTATTCTTAGATCCTTTCAGTGACAAACAAGCTTTAGTTACTTATTATGTCTATCCCAACCGTCTCGTTATGCTTCATTGAACGCCCAAACCCCTCAAAATAAGACAGAACCCAAAAAAAAAAGGAGAAAAAAGACAGAATTAAACACAGCACTCCATCTATATTATCAGCATCACATACCCCAAATACATAAAAATTGTAAAACAAACTGTTCTAATCCCCACATTTTAAGCAATAACAAAAAAAGTTCAGTCATGTCTGCTTGCTTACCTCATTGTACAGAATTTTTGTCAGTCACAATCTCTGAGAAGACTGAGATGGTCGCACACAAAATTGAATGATGACAAAGCAGTGATCAGGAGGCGAAATTTGTGCAACGCCAGACTTTTGCCGGTTAACAAAACTGTAGCTACCAAATGTAAAGAAAGAAAACCTTATACCAACACGGCATAGTTTTTCAACATGCCAAACAGCCCTATCCAGTCAAAATGTGATTAGGAGGGAGAGAGGAACACCCACCATACACCAGCATACAAGCAGTAAGGAAGCAACTGAATAAAAACATTGCTTTTTTTCTTTTTCTTTCCTGGCTTCCAATGACAAAATCTAGCACTATCATCTACCTAGGAGTTTTCCTAAGCGAGACATGTACAGTCTAACAAGGTATGGCCATGCCAAATACAATTCATGAGCTATGGTCTACTTGACAACCTGAACCTGCAAAGCAACAAATATAATCATTAAAACTGAAATCAACTCAAGAAAGTATGAGGCTTAGTTTAATTAATCAAGTATCACAGCATATCAACAACTTTTCTATTGGGTTTGTTTAGACTAGCTGACGAGACAGACACTGAACATAAGTATTCCATTGAAACATTATCATTGGTATTAAAATAACACGAGTAAAACATTGACTGTGTCAGACCAAAATAAGATATGGGATTCTGTCACAAATTTCACCCTTCCAAGAAAGCACTATAAGTGCTTCTAAGATTTGCAAGACCAATCCATCATTGAAATGCTCCAAGTAGGAAAGATGGGAACAAAGTTTGAAGTGGACTCAAAGTCTCAAACTGAGGCCTTACAGAGTTACAGGTTCACGACGTGTGTGTAAGGCTGTATCCAACAATGACAACAAAAAGAAGGCAGCCAAGCAATTTCCATCAATGACTCTGATGAATGACACATCAAAGCAAACTACAATTCACAAGAATGAAGGCACTAATTATCTTCTAATGAAGGAGATGAGGGATAAGTTAGAATTATGTTTCCAAGTGATACTGTTGCGATGGAATGCAAAACTATCCTAGGAAGAAAACAGTTGCAAACAATGAATGGTATGCACCCAAGATGATCCACAGCAAGAGTTAACAGGACCTACAAATTCAGATTATCAGATATAGCAATTGAAGGAGACTAACCTGCATTTAAGAAACAAGTATGTGTGCAAAAAAGACAAAGATGGAACAAGCAATCAGGTCCTTCACTGACAAGGATGGAACAACAAGCAACAGCTTACTTTGTACAATGGGCAGCACGACCTCACGAAATAGGCTTTTTCACCCACAACATTTTAATAGGAAAAAAAAAGCCCTAGATTAGGCTATAATATCCCATGTGATGAATGGCATTTGTATTGAATCATAGCCCCTAGGGGAAATACATATGTGCTACATGAGTGCGTATAGAAAAAGGAAAAGAACTCAATATTAAAGACTCCTTCCTATACCCATAACAGAAAAAAGTCACAAATCTACGCAATAATTTGACTGAAAGTTCAGAATGTGAATCTTCATACAACAAAGATGGATGCGAAAAGGTTACAAAACTACGAAACTGACCCCAGATGAGGCTACATCCAGTTACCAAGCAGGTCTAGTTCATAAACGAAGTATATGGCAAAGAATTATCATATAAAACAATGCCATATGGACTACACACGCTTCTTGGTTGCCCTTTTCGAGCATGGGCAAGAATGAAAACTCAAGAAAGAGAGCAATGTCTTCGATCAGAGGCTTGCTAGGTAGAGCCAAGGTGCACGAACATTTCAGCAGTAATTTTGACCAGTGTTTTGTCCTTCAGGCAAAATGATCAACTATGGTACCCCACCATTATTTTGCTGTTTGTTTAGACCCTGTCTTGGATATACTTGAAAACTAGAATTTGACCCACCCCACACCCAAAAAAAAATTTTTATTGACATACTTCCATCCTTATAACTACAGATCCAATGATGTAAATTTGAAACACAAATGATCAATATGGTGCCAAGGGGCAATCCCCTGAACATAAAACGAAAAGAAACATGGATTGTTCAACCCAAGTGCAAATAAAATGATTCTTCCTTCATTCCTTTTTGTTTTTGCAATTAGTAAATGCCACAGGACAATCACAAAGATTCTGGCTAAGAGACAGTCCTTGTTTAGTTGAAGATTAATCCTTGATACTTAGATGGCTGTTCTGGTAGATTCAACTTGTAACCTAACGTGTGGACCGGATGCAATTAATCATTTTCTATAAAGAAAATCTAGCCCATCCCTACAACCCTGACATCCCACTCTTGTGGATAGACAGCCACCTCATCCTCAAGCAGCAAGTTCGCAAAAGTGTTGAAGTCATGGCAATTGGCAACATGCTGATGGCAGTGCCAAAATGCAGAAGCTGGCAAGGTCATAGTGTCAGCACATAGTAGGGGCAGGGGTGAAAAGCAAAATCACGAAGAACACTTCAGACTTTATAGGTCAACAGTGTTGCAACAAATTGAACAGAATACCGATCTGCCTCTACGATCAACACCATGGAAACAGGAAAAGTCCTATTCAAGAAGGCAACATTTTTCTAAGCCTGAACAATCATATGGCACTCATATTGCTCATATGCCATCTAAACAATACTCTCAGGCCATACAGATAAAAATGGGAAGTATAACAGAGCATCTTAAACTTATCTTGCATCTGCTCACTAATGATTACTGTCGTACATACAGACCCCTGACACCTAGAGGAAACTTGCCTTAAAAGTAGGAACCATCTATCTTTTACGAAGTTTTCTCTATTAGGCTATTATATGAAAACGAAATACTCCCTCTGTTTTTTGTTTCCATGCCGTTAGGAAAAGAAAGCCAGTTCTTGTGTGCTAACTTTCTTGTCCTAATGAAAAAAAAAACAGAGGGAGTTGGTGAGAACCAGTCCTTTCGAAACAAAATGACTAAATCATATTCACCGGGTCCAGGGTCGAAGCCGCGTTGTGCAACCCCTGAATAATGTCCCAATTCGTGGGTAGAAAATGAAAAGGATCGATGTCCTGTCGCTTCTGGGCACGCCACCCCGTGGCCACTTGGAACGATATGTAACGTGGGCATTTTGGTGGACCAGCAACAAATCTATGGCTGCCAGTGCTCATGGCGTGGAGGCAGAGCGAAAAATCGAGGAAGAAGAAACGGTCTGGCGCCGGCTGCTTCGGTGCTGATGGACACATGGAAGGGCATTAGGGCAATTAGTTATGTGGGCTGGATGGGCCACAATATAGCAACCCATCTCATATTTCCTTCTCTCCTATGTGTTAGTTGGGCTCAATGGGGCAAGAGCACAGCAGCCTATGTCATATTTCCTTCTCTTTCCTCCATATGTACCCCATCGATCTGTGGGTCATCGACCCAGATTAGCAGGAATCGTGTCCCCCATCTTGAAGTAGTGACCCAAAAAACAGTACCCCTTTCGCCCCGCGAACCCATTGACTGAGATTCGCGGTGACTATGGTCTAAATTTTCTATTTATCGAGTTTCCAAATTCTGAGCCATAAGGTTATCAGTGCGACATAGAAGCAAAAGTTTCTAGTTGTCAGAAATCAAGGTCCATGTCCAGAATTCTTTCCCTTGAACAAGTTTTGTACCTCAATTCCAGCATGATTTATATATTTATGCCTTATAATTTGATATAATTACCATATATTGGTTTGTTGGGTTCACGGTACGCAACTTACAAAAAGAGCAAGATTCACGAGGGGGTACACCTCTTTGGTTAGAGGAACGGAAAGGGGTTCATAAGAAAAGAAGAAAAAAAGAAGGGTTTAGTACCTACAACAAACTAGGAGTGCACGAAACTGCATGTTCCATTTGTGACCCTTTCACTCTCTACCCTAAAGTGTTTGTCACTCTTTCTTCTCGTGCAACTCCAATGATACATTTTCTCCACGCCTCCACTGCTCCAGGATCCCACCATGCAACCTGCCCCCTCAATCCCTAATTCACCACACCATTGCCCCCCTACTAATCAAAGACAGCAAGACTCCTCCAATACAAAAAAAAAGAATAAAAACGAAGACAACAAGGATGGCTAGGGTGGCTGGATGCTCCGCTGGTCAAGATCATAATTACAAGAAATTTCGGGTTATTGGGTCGAGGGACGCGGGTTTCTGATAAAGAGGGTTGAGGGGGTAGCGTCACACACATCTAACCACGGAAGATCAGTCCCAAAGTAAAAAATGTTGAATGCAGCAAGAAAGCTAAATTGGCCGCATATGCTGGCCCAACCAGCCCACCACATAACCTAACGCAGCCCTAACGTTATCAGGTCTCAAGAATGCCCCCGGACGCCATTGCTCACATCGTCTCTCTGCTACACGCCGCCAGCCAAAATCCACCACCCCCCAGCCAACATCTCGCACCAGGAACTAGAACAATCAACTGCCCATGAACTACCATTTTCTTCCATGCTCTCAATTTCAAAGGAGGCCGTGATTTGCTTTGGCTGCTCCATCTCCTTCACACCATGATGTATCCCTGCAGCAATTGGGCCCAGTAAAAATGAGGCGTTGACCGGTCGACCCTGATCCTAATTCAGGATGACGCCCTGGGAGCATGAAGCGCGCCATGGGCCCCGTTTCGTGTGACTATGATCATAACAGGCTAAGAAATCTATCAAGCCACTTCCCCTTCCCTTAAGTGGATTATTTTGTTTAACCATTCTATTTCAGGTTAGCTGCCCAGTAATAACGAGTTATACTGCAAAGCAGAGACGATTCAGATCTCATGCGAGGTGAAATAGATCAGTCAGTTAACCCATACAAGGATTACTCATCAATTAACAGCAACATTTCTTTCCTTTCAGAACATGGCATTTTATTACCACAACAATTCTCCATCTGACGACTAAAAAAAACTGATTTTGGCGTCGGTATCAGTAACTCTAAATGTGAAGAACAGAGATTTATAACAACATACAGTTGATTGCACGCAATATAACATAAATCATAGCTAGCAACTGATGTCAAAGGTCAAGGACAGAGCAGCAAACTTGAATACAATTAAAATAGTATAAAAAAACTCTACTAAAAAGGAAACAGTGAGAACGTGATATATAAATTAATGTCAACAAAGTGGAGCACAAATGACTCGCATTTATTCACTAAGCAATTAACATTGCAGAAATAGGTGCAATACAAAAGGCACAATGTTCTCATTAGAACTTACCTATATTTCAAGATGGGTTGGCAGCATCTGATCCATCACTAGAGGAGCTATCACTGTCTGAGTCTGTGAGAAAAACAAAGTCAAGTGATTTGGCTACATCGCAATTCGGATATCTTCTCAATAGTCAACATTAAGGTAAGTGCAGAAGCAGTAAAAGGCAACAATAAAAGCGAAAGAAGTTTACCGCTAGAAGATGACCCGGAATCACTGCTGGAGCTGCTAGAACTGCTCGAGCTACTAGCGTTCTGTCCATTCGTACCATTTTGGTTTGGCATGGAAGATGCCAATTTCTCCGCCGCCATCAAATCTTTGATAAGAAAAAAGTTAGAAATTACTTTTGAAGAGGAGATGTCAAAATCGAGCAAACCTATCTTACTTTGCATTGGAGATTTTCCACCAATGTTAGGTTCTTGAGTCTGCAATGAAAAAATTGTAAACTTTCAGCATCCATATTAATTTTCGTTATAATATAGTACATAAGCTTTTATTATGAGTGAATACATACTGTCTGTGGCTGTTGTGCAGCATATTGTGCACGCAACTCTGCGTCTTGTCTTGCAAGCATAGCACGCTCAGCTTTTCTCTTTTGCTTGCTCAGGTACTTCTTGTAGTTAGCAACAAACCTATCAAGCTCCCAAAGGGTCTCAGCATCCATGCTATCAATTTCGACCTCAATCTCATCCTCATGCTGCGTGACTGACAAATTTTTGTTTTTAATGATTTGCACTACAGCGTTAAGCTTCTCTGGAGGCAGGTTCTGGAGGTTATCACTAAGTTTACGCTTCTCTTCTATTGTCATGTTTCTCTTGTTCGGATCCTTTGCCCTCGGCTTTCTCGATGATGGGGTACGAGCATTATAATTGGGAGTATGACTCATCAACCTTGAATTGGGGTCCAACGCCATATGATGTTTTACAGAATCCGACCTTTCTAGGAAGCGCAAATCGATTGGGGGAGGTGGAAATTCCTTTGGTAATGGAGGACATGATGCAAGATAATCAACCTCAGCCTCAATCTCCGGCCACTGTGCCTCAAAGATACCTAACAACTGCTCAGCCATGAAATGTACATCCTGCCCCTTGGGATTATATGTCATGGCGTTATGGAAAGTAAGCCGCACATCCGCAGCAAACTCCTTCGGGTTCCTGTACTGCCCATGGCTGAGACGTCCCCTTATGGTTCCAAGATCCATCGGGTGCTTTATAATCAAAAAGTAGTCATGCAAGCCAAGTGTGATAGGGTCAACAGGCTTGTTGAAGACCCAAGCAAATCTGTGCTTCATAAGTCGGCTCAGCAATGCCGAAGACTTTTTGAATGCATGAGAGAACAACCTCCGGTCAGCTTCGAAGTCTAGACCACGAGCTTCTCGGGACCGGTGCTTTTTCTTGTGGTGCTTGGACTTCTTGCGCCCATGTGAATGAGAGTCTGCTGGTGGGAACTTGTCTTTTGCAAGCAAGAACTCTGAATTTTGGTACAAGGGATTGGCCTTCGGCGTTCGCTTCTCCTTCTCAAAGGGTTCCGTGCGCACCACGGACACAGTTAGCTGTCTCCGCTGCAGCAGCGACTGAACAGGAGCAACTGACGTGGCCCGGGCGGGAATAGGCGTTACTGGACCGGTAGGCAAGAACTGTGAATGCATGTAGCCAGCATCTATCGACTGCGATGGTGGCGCCACCATGGCCAAAGGCATGGTCACTGCAGCCTCCTGCGCCAAGGCATCAGCGGCCACCTTCAGCCGGTTGGAGAGCACGCGCACCTGGTCGAGCTCCGAGGCAAGCTGCCTCCGAAGCTCACTCCTCTCTCTGCGCTTCCGCGCCTTCTCGGCCTTCTCAGCAGTGACCAAGGCCATGTCAGTGCCATGGCCGTTCGAAAGAAAATTGTAAACGTTCAGCATCCATATTAATTTTGGTTTTAATATAGTACAGCAGTTTTTATAATGAGTGAATACATACTCTCTGTGCCTGTTGTGCAGCATATTGTGCACGCAACTCTGCGTCTTGTCTTGCAAGCATAGCACGCTCAGCTTTTCTCTTTTGCTTGCTCAGGTACTTCTTGTAGTTAGCAACAAACCTATCAAGCTCCCAAAGGGTCTCAGCATCCATGCTATCAATTTCGACCTCAATCTCATCCTCATGCTGCGTGACTGACAAATTTTTGTTTTTAATGATTTGCACTACAGCGTTAAGCTTCTCTGGAGGCAGGTTCTGGAGGTTATCACTAAGTTTACGCTTCTCTTCTATTGTCATGTCTCTCTTGTTCGGATCCTTAGCCCTGGGCTTTCTCGATGATGGGGTACGAGCATTATAATTGGGAGTATGACTCATCAACCTTGAATTGGAGTCCAATGCCATATGATGTTTTACAGAATCCGACCTTTCTAGGAAGCGCAAATCGATTGGGGGAGGTGGAAATTCCTTTGGTAATGGAGGACATGATGCAAGATAATCAACCTCAGCCTCAATCTCCGGCCACTGTGCCTCAAAGATACCTAACAACTGCTCAGCCATGAAATGTACATCCTGCCCCTTGGGATTATATGTCATGGCGTTATGGAAAGTAAGCCGCACATCCGCAGCAAACTCCTTCGGGTTCCTGTACTGCCCATGGCTGAGACGTCCCCTTATGGTTCCAAGATCCATCGGGTGCTTTATAATCAAAAAATAGTCATGCAAGCCAAGTGTGACAGGATCAACAGGCTTGTTGAAGACCCAAGCAAATCTGTGCTTCATAAGTCGGCTCAGCAATGCCGAAGACTTTTTGAATGCATGAGAGAACAACCTCCGGTCAGCTTCGAAGTCTAGACCACGAGCTTCTCGGGACCGGTGCTTTTTCTTGTGGTGCTTGGACTTCTTGCGCCCATGTGAATGAGAGTCTGCTGGTGGGAACTTGTCTTTTGCAAGCAAGAACTCTGAATTTTGGTACAAGGGATTGGCCTTCGGCGTTCGCTTCTCCTTCTCAAAGGGTTCCGTGCGCACCACGGACACAGTTAGCTGTCTCCGCTGCAGCAGCGACTGAACAGGAGCAACTGACGTGGCCCGGGCGGGAATAGGCGTTACTGGACCGGTAGGCAAGAACTGTGAATGCATGTAGCCAGCATCTATCGACTGCGATGGTGGCGCCACCATGGCCAAAGGCATGGTCACTGCAGCCTCCTGCGCCAAGGCATCAGCGGCCACCTTCAGCCGGTTGGAGAGCACGCGCACCTGGTCGAGCTCCGAGGCAAGCTGCCTCCGAAGCTCACTCCTCTCTCTGCGCTTCCGCGCCTTCTCGGCCTTCTCAGCAGTGACCAAGGCCATGTCAGTGCCATGGCCGTTGGGAACAGGCCCTGAGGAGATGTCATTGAAGGCGGAAGTGGGTTCCCCAGGTGGTGCCGGTTCAGGAGCCGAAGGTGGAGAAGTAACCGCAGTTTACGCTTCTCTTCTATTGTCATGTTTCTCTTGTTCGGATCCTTTGCCCTCGGCTTTCTCGATGATGGGGTACGAGCATTATAATTGGGAGTATGACTCATCAACCTTGAATTGGAGTCCAATGCCATATGATGTTTTACAGAATCCGACCTTTCTAGGAAGCGCAAATCGATTGGGGGAGGTGGAAATTCCTTTGGTAATGGAGGACATGATGCAAGATAATCAACCTCAGCCTCAATCTCCGGCCACTGTGCCTCAAAGATACCTAACAACTGCTCAGCCATGAAATGTACATCCTGCCCCTTGGGATTATATGTCATGGCGTTATGGAAAGTAAGCCGCACATCCGCAGCAAACTCCTTCGGGTTCCTGTACTGCCCATGGCTGAGACGTCCCCTTATGGTTCCAAGATCCATCGGGTGCTTTATAATCAAAAAATAGTCATGCAAGCCAAGTGTGACAGGATCAACAGGCTTGTTGAAGACCCAAGCAAATCTGTGCTTCATAAGCCGGCTCAGCAGTGCCGAAGACTTTTTGAACGCATGAGAAAACAACCTCCGGTCAGCTTCGAAGTCTGGACCACGAGCTTCTCGGGACCGGTGCTTTTTCTTGTGGTGCTTGGACTTCTTGCGCCCATGTGAATGAGAGTCTGCTGGTGGGAACTTGTCTTTTGCAAGCAAGAACTCTGAATTTTGGTACAAGGGATTGGCCTTCGGCGTTCGCTTCTCCTTCTCAAAGGGTTCCGTGCGCACCACGGACACAGTTAGCTGTCTCCGCTGCAGCAGCGACTGAACAGGAGCAACTGACGTGGCCCGGGCGGGAATAGGCGTTACTGGACCGGTAGGCAAGAACTGTGAATGCATGTAGCCAGCATCTATCGACTGCGATGGTGGCGCCACCATGGCCAAAGGCATGGTCACTGCAGCCTCCTGCGCCAAGGCATCAGCGGCCACCTTCAGCCGGTTGGAGAGCACGCGCACCTGGTCGAGCTCCGAGGCAAGCTGCCTCCGAAGCTCACTCCTCTCTCTGCGCTTCCGCGCCTTCTCGGCCTTCTCAGCAGTGACCAAGGCCATGTCAGTGCCATGGCCGTTGGGAACAGGCCCTGAGGAGATACCATTGAAGGTGGGAGTGGGTTCCCCAGGTGGTGCCGGTTCAGGAGCCGAAGGTGGAGAAGTAACCGCCTCCAACGCGGAAGCCGGAGGTGGAGGGGAAATTGAGGCCACCGGAGCGGGAGACGGAGGTGAAGGGGAAATCAACGCTGCCGTGGCGGTTGGCGGTGAGGGAGGGGGAGCCGATACAGCTCGTCGCCGCTGGGCAGGTTTCCCCCGCAAACACTGCCTGTGGCTGTGGGTGGCCAACGGACGGTTGAATCGAGGATAGGGTTTCCGAGAGGGGACTCGGGTTGGGGCTAGGTTCCGGCGGAGGAGGAGGTTTAGGGTTTTTGCGGGGATACTTACGGGAGTAGACCTTGATCTCCGACGGCCACCGGTGCCTGGCCGGAGCGGGGGCGGCCACGGGCGCGGCCTGCGGCGCCGCCATCGCCGGCTGGTACCGGCGCCATGCATAAACCCTAAATCCGGAACCCACGACGGAGCCGGATTCGAGGGGAATCGAGCGCGGGCCGCGGCACCAGCGACGGGGCCGGATTCGAGGTGTCTGCGGCTATGGCGGGGGGGGGGGCGGGCACGACGGGTCGGCTCGAAGAAGAGAGCGGTGCTGGGGTGCCTGCGTGTAATCCTGGCCGTTGGAATCTAATAGGTATCGACGGTAGAATCTTAAAGGCTCCGCTGCAGGCAGACAAGCAAGCAAGGGTGATGTTTTGGAACATGTTACATGTGTTGCAGTAAACCAAACTGCGCCCGGGGCACTCTCTGGCACCACCTCCTGTGGTCCCGCCTCTCAAGTTTTTGTAAAGTTTTTAGAATCATTTTGTGAGAAAAAAAACTGCCCAAAACTTTTTGAGGAACCCTTTCCCAAAAAACTATCTAAAACATTAGTCAAAAATATTTAGAAAAGTAATTAATTATGAAAAAAAAATCAAACTTGCCTTCTTCTTTCCTGATGCCAGTGCCCCTTTCTTTCATCTCAAGCACTCATCTAGAAGCTTTCGCACATGACCTCTTTAACAGTGCCTACGCACATTGGTACTTGCTAAGGAGAAAAAGAGAATGTGGAAAGAACTCATAGTTAATGGTAGTTACTGACAATGAGGTTGTTCTTCAACTAATTTCCCTTTTGGTATATGTTTTCCTTGAGAGACATCAAGAGAGCGATAGGTATAGAAGGTTGGGCGAAGGGGAAAGGAAACATAAAAGAGGAAAATGTTTTGTGGGCCCAAAGGTGGTAAAGAAAATTAGAGTCATTTTGGGCACTTGCACGTGATGCGTCGAGTTGAGCGGGGAATCATTTATGTCACATCATGACATAACTTATGAGAACTGTTCACTCGAACATATAGCGGATCTCTTTAGAAAATAAATTTCCATTCTGGCTAGTACACCTTTTATGTGCGACTTTCATGCTCAAACTAATTTGGTTATTTAACGGTCACCATAATAACATGTAGTGGATTTGTGGAATGAGGGTTCAAAACGCAGAGGGCTACATGTTTGTCTAAATTTCATAACCCGAGATCATCTTAATTATGTATTTTTATAACGACATAGAGATGAATCTATATATCTTATATAGATGCAACCCACTAAGTGTCATGATTGCTATATATCTCAATCCTCATGCTGCCACATCACCTCAATTGTTTCATCCATCCCATCAAACAACGTGTCTTTCTTTCAGCCATCCGATGCACTGACTATTACCAACATTCTTTCACATATCATCAAATCATCAGTTTCTGTTAATAAAGAAACACGTCAGTTTTTATTCCAGCTAAACCCAGCAGCCTACCAGCCATGCGTTACCTCTCATTGATTTCTCTTTTTCAGTTCTCACTAGAAATCATTGTTTGAGAAGGCACTCAGATAAATAATACACGTACTACGGTGAAAGGAGCTGGATACCACAGGACACCTCCATTCCGATATCAATTTCTGTTCCTCCCTCCCTTTCCAATTTTATTTTTGTGTGTTTATTTCAGTTTCTTGGCAGGATCATTCCAGGCTCCTCATCACTGAGTCTCGGGGATCCAGACGTGTCAATTTTCATGGGAACTGGAGCTTATCAATCGCCTCTCGGCAGACTGCCCTGTGAGCTCTCTCTCTCTCTCTCTCTCTCTCTCTCTCTCTCTCTCTCTCTCTCTCTCTCTCTCTCTCTCTCTCTCTCTCTCTCTCTCTCTCTCTCTCTCTCTCTCTCTCTCTCTCTCTCTCTCTCTCTCTCTCTCTCTCTCTCTCTCTCTCTCTCTCTCTCTCTCTCTCTCTCTCTCTCTCTCTCTCTCTCTCTCTCTCTCTCTCTCTCTCTCTCTCTCTCTCTCTCTCTCTCTCTCTCTCTCTCTCTCTCTCTCTCTCTCTCTCTCTCTCTCTCTCTCTCTCTCTCTCTCTCTCTCTCTCTCTCTCTCTCTCTCTCTCTCTCTTAACGTATCAATATTTCAATTCTTGATTTGTTTGCCTATCAAATGGTTGCGTCACTTTTCCCTCTCCCATGAATGCAGGTAGTGTTGTTGGTAATTATTTTTTTTCTATGCAAGAAACAGAGCTTCATCAAGGGGTTCAGTCCAAGTCTCCGTACATTGCTCCAATGTGATGTTTTATGTTCTGCTGAACGAAGGACAAAACTTCATATTTCAGCAATTTTGTAGTTCATCAATCATTCTATTTCAACCCTTTGGCATCTGATTAAACTCTTCATTATCGCATATTGTTCCACCCAATCTGATTTTTGCCTATATTTGTACCATGGCATTATGCTGATTTTACGCATCTATTAGAAAGATCAAGGTCAAACTTCTCCTAGCAATGTGTTGTCTGATTCAATATGATCTATGCAATTTTTGTGTTGCATATTATGTATTCTGCACCATATTATGTTAACAAAGGTTTGTATTCTTATACCTAATAAAAAAGTAGCACTTTGTATTCATGGTGTTTGATCGTTGGAGTTTATATCCAATGAAAAATAGTTTATCAATTTATTTTGGCTGCATTCAGTCCATTGTGTAAATCACTAATTTAAGATAAGAAACGGTTCAGTTTCATGAAATTTAATGTCCCATTATCTCACCAACAACTGACATATGCTTCCCCTAAAAAAAACTGACCTATGCCATCATATAAATTCAATCCATAAATTCTAATAAACTAAGTGTGCTGTCATTAAGGAGGTGCAATGCAGTTCTCTTCATAAGCGTGAAAGGGCACCTATATGAACTCGGATACGGATATGTCCAATCTGTATAATGACATCTCATTCTGCAAATTGTAGTGATTAGCAAATGGGCCGACAAATTGTTATCCTTTTCTTATCCCCAAAACATCATAGCATTCACAGTTGGTATCCTAAAGTGCACTAGAATTTTTAACAGTTCGCAAACTCTCCTCTCATGCGTCCGGATTGCTCATTCTACCTTTCCCAGTTTGTTCTTTGTTTCTTTTTCTATTATGTTCTAAAAACATGCTCATTATTGGCTTCTTGCAGCATGTCATATGGAGTCAAGAAGGCTTTATACTTTTATTTGGATTGTCACTACAAAGTAGGATTTGATATCCTTTCTAAAAAGAAGCAGATATATAGAGAAATCATAAATTTTTTGTCTATAAAATCATGCGATTTATTCCGCATGTACTATTTTTTGTTGTACCCTACTATTCATTTGAAAGTCATCCTTAATTCCCGCAGCAACGGGCGAGGAATTCGCCTAGTATGCATATATATCGGATGGCGGATTACAGAATCTAAGCCTAGAAGCTAGCCTTGTGCTTGAGCTTCAGATTATAGAACCGACAATTCACAATCTAACTTTAAACAAAGATGCCCCTATGAATACGACCCACATGATTCGGGTAAGAAGCCTATGAAACTGTATTGCTTTGTGCGAATCTCCGAAATTCCTATTTTACAGAGTAGTGGAATGAGGTGAGCCACGGACTGGCAATAGCAGTAATACCTGCTCCTGGGCATTGAGTTTTGCCAGAGGTCGGAGTTATATTGTGATTTGCGAAAGCACATAGCTAAGCACAGCGTTGCGTATGATACTAGTGACTAGTGAGCGTGTTAGGATTAATGGAACTCGAGTGTACATTCTAGCAGTTCCAGATAGTTCTACCCTAGACAATCATACATTTGTCTGAAGAAAAAGAAAAGATTGGAAACTCCTGCCCGATGTAAATGTTCGTCACAATTTTTTTTTTGAGCAAATGTTCATCTTCATCACAAAGATAAACAAGAGTACAATCGTCCTTTCGTCCAAAGACGTTTCGGGCCTCATGGGCTTCGATTTTGGGCCATAACGTTGGCTTTCAGCACGATTATTTTCTTCTTTTAGCCTACTTGGGAACGTAACGGCGTCGCCGAGGTCTCAGAACTTGCAGCTCGGCGGCATCGCCCTTCCAAATCCCCCACCTCGTGACGAGAGAATGATGACCCGAGGCCGCCGCCGCTCGCCGGCGGCAGCGTCCCCGCTGGAGAACGACGACATACTCACCGAGATCGTCATCCGTCTGCCCCCGTCGCCGTCCTCTCTGCCCCGCGCCTCCCTTGTCTGCAAGCGCTGGCGCCGCCTCATCTCCGACCCCGTTTTCCTCCGCCGCTTCCGCGCCCGCCACCGCCGCAATGCGCCCCTCCTCGGGTTCTTCTCTCACGCATGGAGCGAACCCTCATTCACCCCTACTATGGATCCCCCTAACAGCATCCCGGCCGGGCGCTTCTCTCTGGAGCTCGACGAAGGGTCCGAAATCCTCTGCTGCCGTCACGGTCTCGTCCTTATCCTTAACCAGAAGCAGCTCCACGTGCTGGTGTGGGATCCCGTTGCCGGGGAGGTGAGACGCGTAGCCTTGCCCCCGGAGTTCAGTGACGGTGGAAGAGCTATCGTCACCCACGGTGCGGTGCTTCGCGCCACCCGGGACGTTCCTGACTGGGATGACCATTCGATTCCCTTCATTGTGGTCTTGGTGGCCAATGGCGAAGGCGAAGGTGCGTCCGTATGTGTTTACTCATCGGTGACCGGTTTATGGGGCGATATCATCTCAACAGCGTGCCCGTCGATGATTCCTATGCCTATTTCCAGTGCTTTGGTTGGAGGTTCACTTTACTGGATGCTTAGTAAAGATCGGGGTAGGAGTGGCATCCTTGAGTTTGATATGGATAAGCAGTGCCTAGGTGTGATAGATGTGCCACCTGGTATTTTGTTCTACTATCATTGCCACCATTGGATTATGCGTACTGAGTGTAGCAGTCTTGGCTTCCTCTGTGTGTCAGGCTACACCGCCCAGTTATGGATGAGGAAGACTGGTTATGATGGTGTTGCTCGATGGGTGCCGGGAAGAACTATTGAACTGGATAAGCTTCTTTCGCTTGATACAGTGATGGGATTTGCCCCATTGATACTTGGGTTTGCTGAGGAGGGTAACGTGTCTTTTCTTGCAACTAGCGATGGTCTCTTCATAGTCCAGCTAGAATCAATGCAGTTTAAGAAGCTGTTCAAATTATCAGCCTTAGGCGTTCATCATTCTTTCGCAAGTGTGTATACAAGAGGTAACATCATACTTGTACAATGGCAGATGTACCAACATAAACATACTTGTTTGTGGAATGTTTTTCATATCTCAAAGTGCTAACTTAGCGGTTTGAATTGAAGTCACATAAATTTTCTTTTGCACCTTAATGATGTCTTAAATTATAGCTAAGATCTTTTCTGTGACTAAAAAGATTGTCAAATTCTTTCATGAATAATAAATCAATGTTTTATTGCTGCTTGTCTATTGCCGTATATGACAATGATATTTCCACATGCATAGCTTGATACATAATTTTTCTACCCGAGAATACATAATTCTGAACATGAAAAACTAAGCTTCAAAGAACTGAAATGCCAAATACCAATTGTACATTAATAATTTCTTAGAATCAAGCCAAATATGGTGACAGTGTTAGATTTTATGATTTAAAAGTTAAGCTTATCACGTACTGATAATCTCTACTGCAAGTGGGTTTAATTTTACTCAGAACTTTTTTCAGTTATCAAAGGATTTTTTTTCTAGAGCTTACACTTATTAGTTCGAGTGTTTGTTTTGTGATATCTGAATAATATGACACAGAATAAGCAAAATAATAAGTCTGGTAACCGTTCTTTCTGATCATTAGAAATATGCATCAAGTTCTTTTTTCTATCTCAATTTCATATGTGAGTTCATCTGGTTTTATGCTTCAATATATAATTGAACCTTTACTTCTTATGCTTGCAGGCTTGAGAATTGCTGACTGGTGTGAAGGGCCTGATCTGATGGACAACGTATAATATAACTATCAAAATAGATGTGCTTCGGGGCTAGTGTGATGTGTTGGTTGAACAGGTACTGTAATATTATGTTTTGAATTTTGGTTCAGCTTTCTGACCTACTCCCTCCGTTCTTTTTTATATGACACCGTTGACTTTTTCATTGAACTTTGACCAACAATATAGATTTAAATAATTATTTTTTTAATATGAAATGAATATCATTGGATTCATCATCAAAAGCACTTTAAAGCTAACTTATACACTTAGCTATTTACACAAATATTTATAGATAAGACGAAGAGTCAAAGTAACGAAAAAAGTCAATGGCATCATATAAAAAAGAACGGAGGGAGTATTATCTTTTAAAATATTTCCTGCTCCTTATATCAAAAAGAATCAAATTGTAAGAGAGGACTCCATAATCTTGTCTACGACTTCTTTTCTGCTGAACTATTTCTAACCTCCCATATTGATGCTTCTTTGGCACCTAGCTGTTTTTCAAGGGTCGCTTCTTCATACCTTGCATAGCAGCTTTCTATTCATGCATCACTGTCTACCTTCAGCCACGTCCCTTAGCTTGTAGCTACTGATGTTCCATCCTGGATTTGCTTGCTATAGCTTCCTGCCTTCCTTTTAGCTGCCTTGCTACCAGTTTGCCACCTTAATCCACTGTAACTTCCCACATTCTACCGCTGCCTCTTCTTGCAAATTATTTGGTTGTTGATGACATAGCCACGTAGGTCCCTTTCCCTATCGTGCATATTGTTGTGCCTTCTCATATATGAGAATGCTGCCACGCCCAAGTTACCAGAGTGAAACACTTTCCATTTCCTGTGCTTTGCAGATATCCAACTATTTGTTTCTGGTTGCTACAATGGATTTGATTGATTGTTTTTCTTGTATGTGTGGATATGTCCAGTGGGCGTTTTACTTCCATTGTTTACACAAGCTTGTAGCGATGCCATTTCAAATTGCTACTCATTTTCTGTTAGCACTAATAATATAGTATTTTGGTGGTCCAAATGAGATGTTTCAATGGTTTGTTTGCTGTCTATATTTCAGATGATTTGGAATTTATATTGCCAGAAGAACATAATGACATGAATTAGATTCATTGAAAAGAGTGCTTTCATGTTTTGTATCATAGTTCTGTATCTTTTAATGTCAATGAGTAAGCGGAAGTACCCCATTGAGTGAATTTAGTGTTCAATCTTGAAAGATTCCAATCTGAAGCATGTGAATACATTTGCTTGATATATATTTTCAATAAAATTGTTGACCTAAACGTGACTGATTCGTAATATTATACATTGTATGCATTTGAACAAGCAACCCGTATTTGTGCATTTATTGTACCTACACCCCTTATACCTTGAAACACAAGCTTATTCCATACAATACGATAAGCTAAGCAGTTTAATTATGTGCCCCCTACTACAACTATTGAATCACTAAACATTTTGTAGCCTCCCTAAGTTCAGATATCGTCATTGCTTGAGAACAAGAGTAGTATACAATTTGAAGGCATTGCAGTAGATCTTTTATGTCTGATATCAGTTTTTTTTAATTTCTTCTAATAACAATACTATGATGATTTGAATTTAGAGGTTTGTGTGCAAATTCCTGTGTCCTGCAAGACAGAGGGTATGTTTATTGTTTGAACCCCAGTAATATAGTTGTACAGATTTGTTTTGCTGATAAAGTTTATTGTCCCACAGGCATCTAAATGTTGTGTTCTGGTTGCCGAGATGCATAAATGACGTTCTGGCGTCGTTTCATCCATTTTGTTAGTAGAGACGTGCTCCAAGCAGAAACATATACACCATTGCGCATCTGGGGTCGGCTGAGGCCGCTCAACTAAGAAGCGAACTTCCTGGATCGCTTATATAAATAATCTTTTTTATGTGGACCTTTATTTACTGGCATGATGGCACGGTCACTTGCTTCGACTAGTTCCGTAGTTTTGACTTTGTTTTCTAATACTAGTGAATTGTTTGTTTGCTTTTGTCTGCGGGTCATGATCTGGCGGCGGCGTCCATCCTTATGCTCTTTCGATGCTGCCTGTAAAAGATGTACTAACTTGGAACATTCAAGAATAGAATTTAAACCGTGACGTTCTCAAAGAAAAGAATTGAAGTATTTAACCCTGATGGTGGCATTGGTGGTAGTTTTCCTTGTGTTGGTTTTGTGTAATTATAATGTTACAAAACCGTGACGTTCTCGAAGAAAAGAATTGAAGTATTTAACCCTGATGGTGGCATTGGTGGTAGTTTTCCTTGTGTTGGTTTTGTGTAATTATAATGTTACAAAACCGTGACGTTCTCGAAGAAAAGAATTGAAGTATTTAACCCTGATGGTGGCATTGGTGGTAGTTTTCCTTGTGTTGGTTTTGTGTAATTATAATGTTACAAAACCGTGACGTTCTCGAAGAAAAGAATTGAAGTATTTAACCCTGATGGTGGCATTGGTGGTAGTTTTCCTTGTGTTGGTTTTGTGTAATTATAATGTTACAATTAATCATTCAAATTTGGAGAATGAGGTACAAAGTCCAAGTGTCTTACAAGGGTGAAGCTAATGGTTATTTTTTTTTAACCCTGTAGCACAAATGGACTTTGCTGATGAGGTGTCTTACAAGCATCTAGAGTCGTTCCAGCTGTCAGTGCGGATTCTTCCAGTTTGATGCTGAACTATAGAGATCTGTTATCTAATTTGCCAGTGTCATTTATACTTTCCAAGTTTCTGCAGACATTCGGCTAGCGCCACAGCGGATTAGTAATTTTATAGTTTTTTATTTGCTTATTATGACTCGCAGCACTCGTGTTTATGACAATTAAAGGCGTATTCACCGATCAATTCATGGTCATGTATTCCGTCTGCACTCTTTGAACCTTGTTTGCTAGCCTAGCTTTATTATTCTCTTTACTCGGTTCATGTGCTTCCATACATTTATGTCATCGGTAACACTATGTCAGTATGTGTGAGCCATGCACTGATGCACCATGCTGTTACCTTGATGAAGCAAGATCGGGCAGGATGCCGTTTCGTTTAGTTGAAGAGAATTGATCTACAGAAATGGATGCAAACTCTCAGCTGAAATATTTCAACCTTTGGCTCAATGTTCCCCTATTTCACTGCATCATATCGATTTTTTAGATAATGAGAAAAAGAACCTCTGCATCATATTAATATATCATGATGAAGTTCCAGAATGAAAAGATGCTCACTTCAACAAGAATTTATCTTGCCCCAACATGGCAAAAAAAAAAAGAATTTATCTCTCTGTTCCACACTACTACACTAGTCATTAAGCTTTCGGCAGAAGAAACCATTATGGGCTTCACGTTTTAAGCCCAAATATGGGTGAGCTTTCAGCCCATGCGTCTTTTATGCAGCACACACAACAGACTGGTGTGCTCAAAAAAAAAAAACACAACAGACTGGAGGCCCATCAGAATCAGAAGAAACCAGAGTGGAGGCTGCCCCCCTTCTCACTACACTTCACGGCTTCCTCCAGTCCCCAAAGAACGACGATGAGGGTTTGATGGGCGGCGGCGAGCCGGCG
>LAPY01001405.1:31319-42432 GCA_000970635.1 Eragrostis tef
CGAAGACGGAGTCGACGAGCGGGACGAGGTCGTGGAAGCGGCGCGAGACGAGGGCGCAGCGGCCTAGCGCCTTGACGTCGCCGATGCGGTTGAAGACGTCGAGCAGCACGGCGTCCGGGAGCCGGTCGAACTGGTCCTCCGCCTCGTCCCCGCACGCCCAGACCTCCTCGTCCAGCAGCAGCCCCCGCGCTTCCATCTCCGAACCCACCACGCCTCTGATGAGCTCGGGCGCGCGGGGGAGCGCAGATCGGGATCCGGAGCAAGCTGGTGGGGGATTCCCTCTCGTTGCAGCGCTTGCTGGTAGTCGGCACGCACGGCACGGCACGGCACGGCTGCTGCGAGCGTGAGGTGCGGGAGTCAGGTCACGGCTTGTGAGGAGGGTGTGGACGAGGTGTCACTCTGCTTGCCCAGGAGTTGGGAGTCCACCTCACCTCAAGTCCTCAAGTAGCTCGTGCCGTAGTGGGGGTGGGGGTCCGGATCAGGCTCACGGCGGGTGTCAGTCAGTTTCTTCTGGTGCAGGCCAGGCCGCGGGACGTGCGCGTTCCTGCTTGCGATGCGAGAGCACACCGGCTGTGTGAGCTGACAGGACGGGCACGCGGGAGGAATGGACGTCTCAGCTCACTCTCTTCAGATTCCGCGGGAAAGATCTGCTCCGCTCCGCGCCGGCAAGTGGATGCCGTCCCTCTCCTCGCGAAAGAAATTCCGACGGCAACTCTGCCGCGATCCACCGACGAACGGGATAGGATCCAGTGCGCTCTCGCTCCCGTTGGCTGGCTGTTGACCTCGCACTGGCATCGCCTTGTGGTGGCGTGGAAGCCAGGGAAAAAACACGATAAGGATTCGTCAAGGCTCATTGCGGCGGCGCGCGTGTACGGCCGATGCGCCTCGCTCTCAGGTGCCGCGTGCCTTTGACTTTCGGGCCGTGCACGCCTGCACGGTGGCCGGACGGATCTTAGGAAAGCCTGGTTCACAGATTAATCAAATCCAGTTAGTGTCAGAGCAACACCTAGAGGAAGCAGATCCGCGCATGGCGAGTGGGATGGATGGATGCGATTGCGAGAGCATTCAACGCTCCGGTGAGGTGTCAGCACCCTGCACGGCGCGCTTGGAATCTCAATCGGGGCGGGTTAAACTAGAGCACTACTCGCGCCTGCCAAACCGACACTGCAGCTCGAAACAACCTGGAAACCGACGTGGTTAATTACTCACTCCCGCCTTTTGGGTTGGCTGCGACGTGGAGAGCGAACGAACAGAGGGGAGCGTCACTAGGCGAGGTGTGCGGAGTTGGGAATGATTGGCTTCGCACGGGGGCGGGCGTGATCGACGCAACGCAGACTTGGGGCTCAAGCGACAGCCTTTGGATGAGTAAAGTGGCCTTTGTCTTTAGCAAGATACTCCCTATCAGCATCATCATTTCTCGAATATGTTGATTGCTTGCTTGCGTTTCTGATGATGTATGGCGCAATAGGCAACACCACGAGGAGGAGGACCTCCACTCCACTGCTACTCTTAATTGGGCCAACATAGTACCCACAACCACATGCAGGGAGCGTGGCCACTTGTTGGGCCTGGCTTCCTGGAAATAAACTGTTGGGTCTTGCTTTGCTTTGTTTAAGACTGACAATTATATTTGCTCGATTATAATAGGTGGCGCTGAGTTGTACAGATCCATTTCCTAGTAATTCACCTAAAAAAATTCCTAGTAATGGCACAGCTTCAGGTCGCACTTTGCCTATGACAGTTGATCTTGGAGCACTGTTTTCTCTCATGAATCATGATATGCTCTTGAAACAGATAGTCGCTTCAGGCTTCTTCACTCTTCCATAATACTAAACTACTGCCAAATTTAAAGAAACTGGATGGTCGAATGTGAGCAAAGCGCCAAAGCCAAACCTAAATACCTTATTCGGGTTGCGAAGCGATTTCTTGCCTAGGGACCAGGCTTTTCCCAGGCCAAACATGAACCAAGTGCTACCTAAAGCTTTGTTGGAAGAGGCCGAAAGCAGACACGAGCATCCATTCAACAATTAAGCAAGTCATACATGATCCGAAACTCATATAAAGGCCTCATCGATGTTTCAGAAAAGCTACAGTTAACTACAACAATTACTAATTGTGCTGCAAATTAAACTTCGTTGCAATTAGCTGATTTATACAAGAAAAAAATGGCAACAACATTGAGCATCAGAGGTCAAAGTGACCAAAGTATCGTGCTTGTTTTTTCTTTATAAATCTTGATATGGTAGAGACGTCACCTTGAACGATTATCTGGCCATCTTCCATATAAATAGCACCATCCGCATATTTTAGTTCTTCCAGCCGATGAGTCACCCATAATGCGGCAACCTCCCCATCAGCAACTACAGAGTTCCTTACCGCCTTTATCACACCCATCTGCGAATCATGTGGAACTGTCACGTATGAATACGGTATCACTTTCTAACTACATATTGGAAACAGCAAAATAATTGGCAAATACAAGTGCTGACTAGAGGATTTGCCATATAAAGTACCAGTGCATGTTAGCCATGACTTATATGAGGCATGATGATAGACACCAATGAATGGGACAACAGGAGATAAAAGAAAACAAAAACGTGCAGGTGTTCCACCCCAAAGTGCATTGTTTTTCATATACTGTACAAAAGAAGTTAGATTGTACATAAATGCAGCAATGTAGCGTTAAGGGGATCACATTTTGAAGGGAAAAAGAAAACAGAACATGAAGAAGATTAGCACCTGGTCATATTCATCTAGGAATGTGGTTAGCTCGTCCAGTAGCAATACTTTGGATGCTTCAGCTAAAGCACCGGCTATTGCAACTCTCTGTTTCTGCCCACCACTCAGCGTCTGGATTGGTCTCTGTTTCAGAAGAAGGGTGTTTATGAATGAAGACAATAGATTATAATCCAAAAGGTGTATTTCCAGCTGCCTACTTGAGAGTAGCTCAACATCCCAACAGCGTCCAAAGATTTCGATACTCTCGATCGGACCTCATCTAATGAAAGATTGAGCTTACCAAGACCAAATGCAACATCAGATTCAACAGTAGGCATCACAACCTGCATCAAACATTCCAGAGAACAAAACTCAGCAGGCAGAAAATATTTTGCGTGTTTTAACGTGAAATGCATTGGCAATAAAACTATTGTACACTGAGAATTCAAATGCCCACATGCTAATGTACTGCAGATCCACAAGGCAGTTTTTAAAACATGGAGCATATACAGTCCTGCAATCCCTTAGGACACATTTAACCCAAACTCACCTAATTTTCAATGCATATGCACCAGGCAACCAACATTAAATGTATAATTGGGCAAGGAAATGAAGTTTTATGTACAGTATCCATTACGACAGACTACTAGAAGCATAAAACTGGATCCATGAGAGAAGTTTTTCAGCTTTTTTTTTCGGCAGGGTCAACGATACATCTAATTCTTACTAGCGATTGTAAACCGATATATCAGTGGCAGTGCATATCAACATCATATTGCAAACAAAGTGATGCTAGTGAAATAAGTTCTACATAAGTATGTGTATCTTGATGCATATACGGACATCACGCGACTTTTGGTAATACATCAGCAGGATATAAATGTAAGTTGTATGATGACAAGGTTGGTCAAGCATATGATGTGCAAAAATCCAGTTAAATGAATAATTAATTGTGGCAATTCATATCATACTGACTAAAGAAGTTTTCATTAAAATTACATCAAATGCAATGAAATGTAGAGTGACATCACTCTAGGTACAAAACCACTAGAGAAACAGAAGCTATAACCTGGTGATCAGGATTTTGGAAGACATAGCTGCAAGGCCTATTTATATACACTGTGCCTCCTGATGGATTTAGAAAACCTGCCAAAACCTGGAAAACCATGACGTTAACATTTCATTCTGGTCATATTAATGGGAAATTTATAAAACAATTC
Source organism: Eragrostis tef (assembly GCA_000970635.1). Lineage (NCBI taxonomy): Eukaryota > Viridiplantae > Streptophyta > Magnoliopsida > Poales > Poaceae > Eragrostis > Eragrostis tef. Next base: position 35,258 of record LAPY01001405.1, read on the forward strand.
ACAAAAGTTTCATAGCCTATTCACAAAAAAAAAGAGCATGACAAAAGAAGCTAAATACTTTACAAGGGCAAACAAATAATGCTAGTTTGGAACACCATTTCATATTCTTGCCTACCTTCCAGGTGAGATAATGGAAAAGTATTGGGTACATTCAGTTGAAGCTATCTATTAGTTAGCAGTTTGAAGCCTACCTTCCAGGCTTGTTGTACCCGGTCTTGCTATTGACTCCCTAGCTAGCTCTGAAGGAATGTCTAACTCTGTTGGGACAGAATGGACAGTTGGAGCAGCCGACAAACCAGACACAGCAGAACAGAATGACTAGTTTCAACAGGGCGAGGAGGAGAAGATACTCTATTTTCAGTCACATCCGTGGAAGGAAATGATTTTGATATCGCATATTGAACAGGTGGAGCAAATGACTTTCTCGAGTGAAATGAATAGGTCTGGTGCTTCCGAGCCTGCAAGGGAACTAGTTTCAACAAGGCGAGCAACCCCAGCTATATGTATGCATCCAGGATTATGATGTATCCAGCTCAGTTGGAAAGCACTAGTTTACTTCCTCGCTACCTATCCAGGTACATTCTTCTTTGGACATGCCCAACCCTAGCTTATTGGACAATTGCAACGAAACGAGTAGGTGAATGGACCAGGACTAGTAGTTTCACCAGGTGTTCCAAGGGGTAGAATGACTAGTAGTTACAGCTCCGGCCTAGCTATTGTAACGAAAATATATAGCTCAGTTGTCTTGGACAGCTTCAAACAGCTGCATGATGCAATTTTTATCAACGTTCAACATCTACTTCACTAGCACTGTATTATGGCACAAAATGAGGTGCAATTTTAGCCCTTTTCTGGCTTTTTGATGGTGCAACACATACACACTACAGATGTGATGCCCTAATGTCGCCATAAAGATAAAATCTGGCATTTATCAAGAATGATTCTGAAATGGAATCTCAATTACGCCTGATGGCAACAGAATATGTTTATCGAGCAATCTGTGGTTGATCAGTCCAACAATTACACAAACTGACATGCACATTGATTCTAGGCACGAGGATGAGGTATTAGACCTCGATTTTAGCCAGAATGCTCACTCTCTTCTTCCTTTCTACATTTCCAATCAAAATGAAAATTATCAGACTCTAGTGGCAATATCATATTCGTATATACCCAATAAAGTGGGCAATGCCCTGTGGAACGAATCTTTTCATCTCTTGTTTAAAACTTTAAACCCAAGCTAACAAAGGTATTCAAGATGCACTGTTCACTGTAAATCATAATCAATTAGTTCCAAATTACAATACGCATCGTTGAAAATGCATACGCCAGTCGGATAGAATTTAATTAGGAGTAAAATTCGAAGTCTGTTTGTTCGAGAAAAGTGGTACGAAGTAAATAAAATGAACCTTGAGCAGGGTGGACTTGCCGCAACCATTTGGGCCGAGAAGCATCCACAGCTGCCCCGGAGGGACGCTGAGGGAGCATCCCTTGAGCACAGGCAGCACCCGTCCCCGCCGCGTCGTCACCGACAGCCCGACGTCGCGGCCCTCGATGGCCGGCGCAGCCGGCGGAGGCGAGGCCGAGGCAAGCACCCCCCGTCTTGGGCAACGAGGAGCGTCTAGGGTGGTTCTAGCGGTGACGGAGGAGGATGGGGAGGGGCAACAGCGGAGGGGGTAGGCGCCTCCGGCGAGGCTGTGCGCCATCTCGGCGAGCAGAGAGGAGGGAGGGAGGTTGCGTTGGGCTGCTGATGTAGACGGACAGTCCACAGCTGACCTTAAAACCAAAGGGCCTGATCCGTCAGCCTTCTATTGGTAGTTGGGCTGGGCCAAGGGCGCTTTTGGTTAATTAGGCCTGTGTTAATACATGATATGTTGTAGTTCCTCTAAAGACAAAATGTGTACTCTTGCGTGCTGAGCTGTGGGGGAAATATTCCGTGCAAATACGCTATTCTGTGAAATGGTGCAAACAAACATCCACATACGTCAGATTCTCATCCAGCGGTTTGCTTTCCTCCCACCAGTCATCAAACGTAAATTCATAAAAAAAAACTCTGTGAAAATATCATTAAAAAACAAACCATGTTTTCCTTCTCTTGACACACTTTTTTCGATCTCACCGCCGGCATCAGTTTTAGGACTCCCATGGCTATGATTCAAAAAAAAAGGGACTCCCATGGCTAACGGAGAGGATGAATCTAACATTGAACTCAATGAATGGAGACCCAAGACACCAACGCAATGGATCTTCACCCCGCAATCAAACCATTTGCGGCGACGACCCCTTCGCTCATGGTAGCTCCTGCTGTAGATTCCCACTTCAACCCCGTGCGCTTGCGGCAACAGCGTTAATGGTTGTGTCAACACCGTTTTCACCATTGGGTTCTGTGCCGGTGCATATGCCTGCAATTTCACACCTGCCCATCTATTGGATCAACTTGCTACTGGGTTGCCATCGACGACAAAGCACCAATTTTCATATTGTAAATTGATTTAGCCACTGGATTGTCATCGCTTCCACTATCTGAAGGAAACCGGATTTTGAACTATCGAGACACATCAAAGATTCAAAGAAGCTCACAGTTTCATAGATTAATAAACTGAAGTGCAAACGCAATCACAAATTTCAGTCATTAAGATGATAAGGTGTTGAACGCAATGTGCTTCCTCACAGCACCATTCGTCCATCACCAAACCACTTCCTTTCCATGCCACTGAGACTCTGAACTTTCCAGGACCTCCACATCGACGACGCTGGGCTAGGACGGAGCAAGGTAGACCGATCCCTAGCAGTTGGGATAGGCAGGCCCCTATACCTAGAGGTGACGCACGGCCACTGAGAATGGGACAGAGGGGATCGACTCTGGCGGAGGGGAGGGATGAGCCAAGGCGACGGCGCTCCGATCGTTAGAAAATGGAGGACGGATGTGAGGGACTCGCTGATTGGAGAAGAACCGAGAGTTTGTTTCGTCAGATTGTGTTCTTCACAGGGGGTTTTGCGTCAATTCGCGGTTCATGACTGGTGGGAGGAAGGCAAGCCGCTGGATGAGAATCTGACGGATCTGGATGTTTGTTTGCACCATTTTACAGAATAACTCAGTTGCACAGAATATTTTCTCTGAGTTGTGTACTTGGCGAGTTCTCCGCATAAAAAACCTGTACTTCTCATTTGTAGTACTTTCACCTGAAGTTGAAGTACCTGCAAAAAAAGAAGAAGAAAAAGAAGTCATCATATATAAAAACCCATTAAACAAGACGTTGGCTCGTTTCAACGCAAGAGTTTCGCTGCAAGAACAATGTTTCAACAACGGTAATCTTTTCCAGACACTGCAAGACATGTGTTAATGTGCAGAGTACTCGCAAAAAAAATGTGTTAATGTGCAGAGTGCTATGCTAACTACGCTCGTAAATCCCCCGGTGAACAGAGCATCCAGGAAGTACATAACTGGTGAACAAGGCGAAACGGGCGGAACACAAATCTGGTTCGAAAGAAGTACAGTCTTGGAAGAAATGTTCAGCATCTCTTTGCTTCAGAAGCGATCGGCGCTTCACCATCCATCTCCATCTCCATCATCGGAGAATCCCTGGAAACGATCAGATATTTGGTTCGGGGCCACGGCCACTGAGAATGGGGCAGAGGGGATCGATTCCGGCGGAGGGGAGGGATGAGCCAACGGCGCTCCGATCGTTAGAAAATGGAGGACGGATGTGTGGAGAAGAACCGCGAGTTTGTTTCATTAGATTGTGTTCTTCGCAGGGGGTTTTGCGTCAATTCGCGGTTCATGACTGGTGGGAGGAAGGCAAGCCGCTGGATGAGAATCTGACGGATCTGGATGTTTGTTTGCACCATTTTACAGAATAACTCAGTTGCACAGAATATTTTCTCTGAGTTGTGTACTTGGCGAGTTCTCCGCATAAAAAACCTGTACTTCTCATTTGTAGTACTTTCACCTGAAGTTGAAGTACCTGCAAAAAAAGAAGAAGAAAAAGAAGTCATCATATATAAAAACCCATTAAACAAGACGTTGGCTCGTTTCAACGCAAGAGTTTCGCTGCAAGAACAATGTTTCAACAACGGTAATCTTTTCCAGACACTGCAAGACATGTGTTAATGTGCAGAGTACTCGCAAAAAAAATGTGTTAATGTGCAGAGTGCTATGCTAACTACGCTCGTAAATCCCCCGGTGAACAGAGCATCCAGGAAGTACATAACTGGTGAACAAGGCGAAACGGGCGGAACACAAATCTGGTTCGAAAGAAGTACAGTCTTGGAAGAAATGTTCAGCATCTCTTTGCTTCAGAAGCGATCGGCGCTTCACCATCCATCTCCATCTCCATCATCGGAGAATCCCTGGAAACGATCAGATATTTGGTTCGGGGCCGCGGTTCAACGCACTTTGGTCCACACTTCGACGCCACCGCCACTCACCCATCCTAAACATAGCAAGTTTGCCGGAGCGCGCGCGGCGCCGCGTGCGTACGCAAACCGGGACGCCGAGCCGTGCCCGGGCGCACGCGGCCGCCGTTTCGCAGCGCCCAACCCGACGGTGCAGTACACATCTGAGTCTCCCCCCTCTGCCCGCCCTGTACGCACAAGCCGTGTAGTACGGTCTACTACAGCCACCAGCCATCCCCCCTCGTCGCGTCGTACTGCACACCACCACGCGCCGCCTATATAGGCAGCCAGCACACTCCGATCGATCGACGCGCCGCCACACTTTACTTGACGACAAGAGGAAGGAAGGAGAGAGGGAGAGAACACGCGCCTATAGAGGGGATTGATCTAGCGCGCGCCGGGGGCATCTCCATGGATATGGGAGGGCACGACATTGGCGGCATGAAACTGGGGCTGGAAGTCGGAGATCCTCTTCTCGGGCTGGCCGGGGGCGCGCGGCGGCATGTACGCGCTGGCGCTCATCGTCATCTTCGCGCTCGGGATCCTCCTCGAGTTCCTCGGCTCCCGCAGGCTGGAGTCCTGCCTCCCGCCCCCCCGCGCGGCGGTGCACGCGGTCCGCATGGGCGTGGCGTACGTGCTCATGCTCGCGCTCATGTCGTTCAACGTCGGCGTCCTCGTCGTCGCCGTGGCCGGCCACGCCGCGGGGTACCTGGCGTTCAGGGCAGGCCTCTGCGGCGACGGGAGGGCCCAGGTGGAGGACGGGGGCAAGGAGCCGGCGGCGTGCTGCTAAGGCGTGGTGTCGTGAATAATCGTGACGTGTGTGTCATCATGGTGCCGGTGATTGGTGGACGTGTAACAAGCGAATCTGCAACGTTTAAGGATCCTGTGTAATCAGTTGTGATTTGATTTCTTTGAAAGCTGTATCTTCTTCACTCCATACCCGATTTATGTTCTTGTTGGCTGTATCCTCTTCAATCCATGCCCTGCCCATACCTTCCCCGGCTTGTTTGCATCTGCATCTGCATGCGGGATGCTATCCGGGACGGGACTGTTACCCTTCTACTTTCAGTCAAAACCAGAATGGTTCGTCTCTGCATGTGCACCAGCCACGACCATTATTTCTTTTCTTTACGTGGGATGCGTATATGTTCACGAATATTAGTCCCTCTTTTCTTTCTTTCCCCTTTTCGAACTAACATGGATGATCATGGTTCACTGAATTGACATATTATGATCTCGCCAAACCAAAATGGCCTTGGCTCATCGCCTCAGACCCTAAGTCTTCAGGTGACATAAAAGCACTGACAGGATATGTATGCGGCGTGCGTGCCATTTTATACGTGCGCCTTTATTTTAGCCTTTGCTCTGCTTTCTTCACCGTTTGATTAAAAACAAGAAGAAAGAATGGTCACTGCAAGGAAATTATCATCCCATTAATTCCCATCTTCCTACTGTCTTTAGACTGGACTAAAGAATGGCATGACTTCTGAACTTCAAAGTTGTATCCTCGGCGACATTTCGAGACCATGGGCGCCGATGATCCCAGCTAAAAAATGGTCCGTGTTCATCGTATTAGGATGTCGGACTGTCACTGCAATATGCAATGAGGCCACAGTAGCCACACACATGGTACACCGTACACCCCTCGCTCTCATCTCACGTCATGCGTGACAACGGACCTACGTACTACTGGCGTACTACTGTACTGCTATTTCTTTCGCAAACTGCTGTTAACCAGCTGGGAATCGGAACTAAATCTCGCCACTTGAACATATGAATTCCCCTTTATTTTTCTCAACAAGCTATCTATTGTTTTTCATTCCCTTACGAAGGTTCTCCTCGTTGACATTCTGCTCGACGGCGGAGCAGCATGTCGTGCAGTGTTGTTTTTACCAAACGCGACGTCAGGTCGCATTTTCTGTGAGGAAAATTTAGCAGCATGTCGTGCAGTGTTGTTTTTACCAAACGCGACGTCAGATCGCATTTTCTGTGAGGAAAATTTAACAAGATATGTTCGTGTTGTAGGCATTTTTGTCGTACAAGTTGCGACCCAAGAGGTTTAATCAATAACTCCGAAAATGAGTGGAGTTGTATTGACACGGGTTGGAAAGAGTAAACTCCAGGCGCCATTGGCAGATTACCTATACAAGGCTACAACTACTCTATTACACGCGGAAAGTTGTTTCAAAAATCGGCACTATGTCGTGGCATGCCAACGGTGCTAAAATGAACTATCAAATCACTCCGCCACGCGCACAATTCTCAGGCCTCCGATCCTGGCCTTCCCTTTCACCGGCCCCAACGTCACGGTCACTCTGTCGTCTCGCTCGGCGCCCAGGTCTTCCAGGAGGTCATTCAGCGCCACCCTCATGCTGGTCTTCATCGTCTCCCCCTCCCTGCCGGGCTGCTTCAAGGTCACGAACGTCCCGGCCAACTCCCTCCCGCCCGGCCGGACCTTATGGTACTCCATGGCGTTCACGTACACGTCGAACTTGACGGAGTCTGCACTGTCCACCTCAACGCCCTCGACCACCAACACCTCCTCCTCCTCCTGCCGCCTCCGCGGCCGCTCCGGCCTTCTCACCTCCACGGTCACCGCCGCCGCGTCGAGGGACACGGGGAAACGGACAGACTTGAGGCGTCTTACGCCGACGCGGTCGTCGTACGCGTACCGGAGCCTGCCCATGTCGAGCGTGTCGCGGACGGTGACGCGCACGAGGCGGACCTCCTCGTCGTAGAAGAGGAAGGAGGAGTCGAGCCAGTCGGGGTCCGTGAAGTCC
>LAPY01001405.1:56855-69096 GCA_000970635.1 Eragrostis tef
GCGGCGCACGGTGAGGAGCGGCTCGCCGGTGGGGTCGAGGAGGGCCAGCTCGCCGGGCGAGGCGGCGCCGCCGCCGTGGCCGCGGCCGTAGGTGTCGGCGCGGAAGGCGAGGCCGCCCGTGCGGTGGTCGTAGGCCGCGAAGCCGTCGCCGGGGGAGAAGTGCGAGGTCTTGCGCACCGTCAGCACGCGCTCCTCGGCGTCGCAGTACTCTTTGCCTACCACGATCGCCATTTATGTGTGTGATGCCTGCGTGCGTTCTTGAGCCTTGAGCTTGATGAGGTCTCTCTCGCGACGCGCGCTCGCGCTCTCGACTACTCGTTGCTTGCCTTGCCTTCGCTCGCTTGCTTGGGCGGCTCGAGTAGGTTGCTGCAGCTGCTCTCGGCGTTGTGAGGGGGCCTGGAGATTTAAAGGAGTAGGGGTGAAGTGAGGGGATGGCGGACCGGTCGGTGGAGATTTCAAGGCTGCGAGAGATCAGCGTGTTGATGTCGCAACGCCTCCTGCCTTTTTGCAGGTGCCTGGACTTGGTCTACAAAAGAATCCACTGCACGATGTGTTTTGTGTGTGTAGTGTGTTCATATAGGAGTGGAGCCTACGTAGCGAGTAACACGAGTAACAACAGTAGCACACCCAACAGATCATATCACTATCAGCAGCAGATATTCAGACGCATGTAGTATGGTTAACTATACGTATCAAAATAAGATTGATTCCAATTAAAAGACGAATATACAAACAGTAATCATCATGATTTCTTACAACTGGAGCGTATCGGCCATATAAAGTGTAGCGTTGACCCGCATTTGCTGAAGAAAACTAAGATCACAGCCTGTGGGGCTCACCGCTCACGTTAGCTGGTGCATGCACTGCGATCGGCACACAGTACATTTGTGCAACATTTATGCAATACGCATTGGCATTGCTAGGTGGCACTCGCAAACCAATTGTCCCAAGGCGGTGATACACATGGACGACGCCCAAGGGGGTGGGAGGGAGAGGCCGCGCCATGCCGACTCCACACGTACCGTTCCCTTCCGGACTGCCATACTGTCGCGTGCCGGGGGCCGCCGCCGCCGACAGCTTCCAACCACGGCAGCTCGGGCGACCACCAACCGCTGTGTCGCTCCGCTGTCACGAGGATGGATGGCACACTGGCACGGTTCACGAGTCACATGACTCACGCGTCGTCGCCAGAACGGGAGCCTCTACACCCACTGGACTACTGGAGCATTTGGTGTTTCCTCGGATCGCAGCAAGTCACGCACCGGCCGGCGGCAGCGGAAGCGTGTGGGCATGCATGGTGTGGCGTGGCTCGAGGTCGCGCTCGTGGAGATGCGTGGCGGATGAAAACAAAACCGGGGTTGACGTTTTGGTTCACTGCACCGTCTCTCACGGGCACCGACCGCAGTGAGTCGTCGTCGTGTGTGTGAAAAAAACAAATCAAGTTGATCTCGCACGCTAATGACTTCGCTGCACGTACCTCTCGCGCTTATCTACACTCCCTGATCTGGTAGTAGCTATACCTCATTAGCTTAGGCACAAGCAACTCTGCTCAATGTTTTTCAAGCTTCAAATTACAGTGCGCGGAACTCGTATCTCTCTGACAAGTGACAAGACAGTAAATTCCACCAACGATTACGTGGCTTCAAACAGATTGCAGTAAACCCCACCATCGCAAGTACAGTACTTAACCGGAGCAGTTCAGTTCACCCACCAAACCTCTGCTCCCCGTCTCGGCGACACTCGCATCACGCTGAGATCTCCGTTCCCCACGGCTGACTCAGCAGCCGGCCGGGGTTCACGTCAACCACGTCCACGTCAGCCGCGTCATCGGCGCAAGCTCCCAACGACGCGGACCTGCCGTTTTGGAAAAATATCCCGGCGATGGCGTCTACGGCGTTTACCTCTTTTCGGCAGGCATGGGGCAGGGTTAGATTTCGGGTGACGCGAGACTGACTACCGGCTACGTGCCACGTCGCGGCAGCGACATGCCAGTGCGAGGACACGCAGGCACACGAACGATTCGCGACCCGGCCCCGGCGGCCGCCGCCCCCGAGTCCGCAGGGCCTACGGCGGCAAAAGAAAGGAGGGTGCCATGGCCTACGAACACACTGCTGGCTGACTGGCTTTTCTTCCATATCGTGTACGTGTTCCATCCAGAGCATTCGATGCGCGATCTTGAGTCTTGAGGATCGGAGAGAGCTTCAACGAAACTTTGGGTGGTGCGCTGTGTGAAACTCGTGGGTTCTTTTTTTTTTCTCTCCTTTCCTTTTTCGATCGCAACAGCTTTGCTACACTCTTGCAAGTTGCTTATTATTAGCACTTACCCACCATGTTTGTCTCTCAGATGAAAACGCCCTGGAATGCATGTACAGTAGTACAAAGCAGTTGCCAGTAGCATTTCTCAACGGAAAGAGCTGGCTGAACTCATACTCTGGTATGTCATAGTCCCAAGGAAACACATCCAACTTGTAGGAAGGAAGCTACATCTGTATGCACCAAAACAAACGCACGTATCTGACTTTAATTGTCACTTGAATGTTACAGTACAAAGACGACATCCATGGCATTAGGAGAATCCAGTTACCAGCGAGGAGTAAGCAAAAAGATGTACACGTGCGCCTTTGCAGAACAATATCTATTTAATGGACAAGGGCAGAGTTTGAATAATTGAGAATCCGACAGCCACCTAAGCAAGATGCGCAGCAAAACACAGGGAATAATGACAACTCACGCATCCACCTCACGCATCCACCACCCAAACTCAGTAAGCACACTAAAGAGAAAAACTAAAGAGAAACAAAAACTCCTCACTTGTACTGTTCTTCATCCTGGCAAAAAAGCTGTCTTCAACCACCCGAACGATATAGTCTTGAAAATGGTGTTCTTGATATATTCCCTGTTAAGAAATATTACCTTACTCTGGTTTTGGCTCACTGATGAATGAACCCACACTCTTAAACCAGCGTATTAGGTTGCGGTGATCCTTTACATAAAGCCAAGCTTGTAGAAAAGGGAAGAGCTTCTCAGTTATTCCACGAGCTTCAATGTAAAGATGTAATGCATCACGAACCTTCTCATCCAACTCTCTGCCAAGTCAAAAACAATTATCCACATATGATCAGTTGAAAGCAGTATGTTAACAATAATGTCTTGACGTGTTTGTATTCTATCAACAAAATTTAGCGCTAGTGCATGAATTAGAATTAATCTATCCAGTTTGGATGAATGCACATGACTTGATCATACCATTACGATTATGAGAACCAATCAACAGAATTCCAAACAGGTAAGCAAACGTTAATACAATATAAGCATCAAGAACTAAAAACAAGGAGTTGCACGTTTGATTGGATAGTAGGAGAGCAAGTTCCATCCTCAGTCCATAACCTTCAGTGTTACTTTTAATTGTTTTAATTCATAGCACATCAGATTAAGAGCCAGGAGGCATATGTATTCATCTGCTACAAATTCCTTTATGACATCAGTAATTGCATTGTCCATCAGTTAACATTTCAGTCAACTATTCCGAGCAGTCGCAATTATAGAGCCACAAGATTCTTCATTGTGGTACCAAAATGCATGTACTCTTTGTTTCATGGAATTAGTTTAACACGTGAAATTCTCCAGGAATGCTGGTCCCGGGCAATCATCCTGCTACATAATCTAGCGTGTACTAAAATGCATGTACTCTTCGTTTCATGGAATTAGTTTAACATGTGATGTTCTCCAGGAATGCTGGTCCCTGGCAATCATCCTGCTACATAATCTAGCGTGTACCAAAATGCATGTACTCTTCGTTTCATGGAATTAGTTTAACATGTGATGTTCTCCAGGAATGCTGGTCCCTGGCAATCATCCTGCTACATAATCTAGCGTGTACCAAAATGCATGTACTCTTCGTTTCATGGAATTAGTTTAACATGTGATGTTCTCCAGGAATGCTGGTCCCTGGCAATCATCCTGCTACATAATCTAGCGTGTACCAAAATGCATGTACTCTTCGTTTCATGGAATTAGTTTAACATGTAAAGTTCTCCAGGACTGTTGGTCCCCGGCAATCATCTGCTACATAATCTAGTACACACAAGAAACTATAGATAACTGGGTCAAAAAGCAGAGTGAATGTTCCCATTTTAGTAAACCATAGATAAGTGGGTCAAAAAGCAGAGTGAATGTTCCCATTTTAGTAGTGAGTCATGCACGTGCCATTACACATGAAGTTCTTTCTTTCACAGAATCACAGTAACAATTAATATGGAAATTTAATCTCCCAATTCCCTAAAGAACCGAAATGATGATAAATAGGACACAAGCCAATAGGTAATGTGTAATAAGAATATCTCCTTACCAAGGATTGCAATTCCGGAAAAACCGAAGAAACCGATCCCGGAAAAACCGGTCCGGAAAACCGGGTGGTTTACCAGTAGTCTCGAAAACAATGTTATTTTTTCCGAAAAACCGGACCGGTTTGCTTACCGGACCGGACCGGAAAGTCCGGTTTTCGCGGAAAACCGGCCGGTATGGACCGGGATTGAAAACCCTGCTCCTTACACTATGATACAGGTAAATCTTGGAGATCATTACCCTGACATAAGTTCAGAATATCCAGTGACAGACTCAAGCCACTAGCCACCTGGATTGTCTACCAGCACCCCCTTTAGGGGAAATTTTGGATATGACACTTCTCAACACAGTGGTGATTCAGGATTTGACTCAGTGTCTGACTATCTATCAGTTAGACAAGTTAAGAACTGCCACTAAATGACTGCTAAGTTCCCAATTGCGTGCCATTACACATGAAGTTCTTTCTTTCACAGAATCACAGTAACAATTAATATGGAAATTTAATCTCCCAATTCCCTAAAGAACCGAAATGATGATAAATAGGACACAAGCCAATAGGTAATGTGTAATAAGAATATCTCCTTACCAAGGATTGCAATTCCGGAAAAACCGAAGAAACCGATCCCGGAAAAACCGGTCCGGAAAACCGGGTGGTTTACCAGTAGTCTCGAAAACAATGTTATTTTTTCCGAAAAACCGGACCGGTTTGCTTACCGGACCGGACCGGAAAGTCCGGTTTTCGCGGAAAACCGGCCGGTATGGACCGGGATTGAAAACCCTGCTCCTTACACTATGATACAGGTAAATCTTGGAGATCATTACCCTGACATAAGTTCAGAATATCCAGTGACAGACTCAAGCCACTAGCCACCTGGATTGTCTACCAGCACCCCCTTTAGGGGAAATTTTGGATATGACACTTCTCAACACAGTGGTGATTCAGGATTTGACTCAGTGTCTGACTATCTATCAGTTAGACAAGTTAAGAACTGCCACTAAATGACTGCTAAGTTCCCAATTGTTCCATTTCAAATCCCGTTTGAGATCAAAACTACAATCTTTGGTATCAAGTTTTGAAACTCATAGCTAATAACTAGCAAAAAAACTTTCTTAATGTTAGCTAATCCTCTGAGCAGTGTATCTAGTTCTGTTTGCGTTCAGAATTTTCAGTTTCAGCAGTTAGCAGTAGGAGCCGTACTCAATTCTCTCAGAGAGCCGAGCTCAGTTTCAGTTAGTAGCTAACTATCCGGGCCATGCCAAGTGGTGTTCATGGCCACGGCCAATATGGCCTCTAAGGCCTGGATCCCCAGCCACTACCTCCATCACAAGGTAATTAACGTGCACTTAGGACTATATATTCCGCAAGATAATAAACAAAGAAAAGATGCAGCTCCCACAGCATCAAAACCAGTTGTTCCTGAGTGTGTTTTCGATTGAGATAAAAACCAACACTTAATCAAGTCTATTTGCTACAAAGAACATAAAACAAAGAGACAATTTCAAAGAACACCAGGTATAGTCACCATCATAGCACAAAAACATAGACTTTATATTTATTTGCACAAAACCAAAGTTGTTCAGGCCACATAACACAGAACCACATATTTTGCACAAAATCCACTCCTCATACGACCCAGCAGCTGATGTGGCATGCTGGCAGCCAAAGCCTGTTGACATGGTGAGCAAGCAACAGCTGCTAATTGTTTTGACATAACCGCCCTAATTGAGCCCTAGGTGTTTGCTGTAGGTTTACGTTAACAATTCGGGGTTCAAATTCGGCCAAGATTTCGTATCTGTTCCTAATCTTGGGAGGGAATTCATCGGGGATTAGGGTGTGGAGACGGAAATTAGTGACTGCACCTCTGATGGTAGAACTTCTCTACCAAAAAAGATGGACCGAGAGCTGACTTGCTATTTCAATTGGCTAGACATGATTAGGCCTCTCGGATATTTGTCATCAGAATATATCTACTACTCAAGAAAGACGTCAGGGGGTATGAGAGCAGTGTGTTAATTCAAGAACAAGCCATAGCGATGTTCAGGGTGTACAGATGCACCATTATCTGTGGTTTTGTGTAAATACATATACAAAATCCGTAGTTGTGGTACAATGGTGCCAATAAATATACATGGTATTCTTTGAAATTTGCCCTGATCGGACTTGCCTGTCATCTAAATTTTACAAAATCATACTTCTATTCACAAATGTATGTTTATAGTAAATAAAATCCTAACCAAAGAATACTAATGAAGCAAATCAGATCACTGGCAACAGCTTTGAGTTTTACACATACTTTTCTACAAGTAAATGAATGAAGCAATAAAATCATCATGCATTTGAAAGAGCGACTCACTGGAAGAGGCGCCCCCGGTATTCTCCACCGCCCTTGGAGGCCATATCCCCATCCCACGACTCTGCGCTCTTCGAACGGAGGCAGACCGAATGGATCCCAACGGCGTCCGGGTACAGCCCGCAAAGGAACTGCAACGACTTGCCACTCCCGGGCCTGGATATGTCGACGTGGAGGAAGAGCTGGCCGATGGACCCGGACATCCCGTCGGCGCCGTCAGAATCGGAGTCGGCGACGGCGTCGGGCGGCAAGAAGTTGGAGAGCCTCGCGACGGAGATGGAGATCTCCTCCCCCGTCTCGCCGTACTCACGGCGCAGAACGGGGCCCGACGGCTGGTCCAGCGCGCCCTTGACGATGGTGTAGGGCTTGGGCGGGCTGATCTTGGGGGGCGGCTTCATCTTGGAGACCTCAAGGTAGTGGTCCTTGAGGGAGCGGAGGAGGATGGAGTTCACCGCGGAGGAGGACGCGGCCGCGGTTGCCGCAGAGGTGGACGCGGCGGCGGAGGGGGACGGCGAGGTGGCGAGCGCGCGGCGGCCCAGGGTGGCCGCGACGGGGGCGGCGCGGCGGAGCATCTTGTGGAGCAAGCAGGGGAGAAGCGAGGGTTTAGGGGTGAGTAAAAGAAATGGGGATCGATCAATTGCAGGGGTTTTGGGGTTTGGTTGCACGGAACTACGGAAGCCGATTTGGGGCCCTGAATGACATATGGGCCCCCGGAAATAAAATGTTTTCTGTATCGCTTTGTGTTGTGTTATAAATTCGTGATAAAGGTATGACACTGAACAAAAAAAAGTTTATTGTTCCAAAAAGCTAGCAGTATAAAAGAGAAAAATAAACTGGGATACGAATTAGGAAAATGTTGCAGATTGATCAAAGTTTTAGCAGAACCTAATTAGTTTTTTTTAGTTGGAACCTAATTAGTTTTGCCAAGGAACACTGATGAATTTTCCAAGTGCGCTCGGCCGACACACGGGGGGCTTCCACATGCTTCTAGAGCCAGCCCACACCGGTTCCGGCACCCTGGATTGCTCCGCAAGAAGAGCCCAATCCCGCGGCCAGGAATAAAGCGCAGTTGGACGGCCCAAACCAGATCAGACACCGACTCCGTCCCCAAATCAATTCGGACCCATGGGTTGGCGTTGGCACGACGACGACGGCCGCGGTGACGCTGGCTCCGGTGGAGAGGGGGAGCAGTGCGCCACGCGCAGGGTGGTGCAGTCGCGCTGCCACACGGAGGAGGTGGAGCCCGGGCGCTTCGTCCGCAAGTGCGAGAAGGCGGAGCAGCTCCTCCGCGACTGCGTCGGCAGGTATAAACTGCCCGTGCCTTGCGCCTTTCCGCGATCTGTTCTTCTGTTCCTGCAATAATTTAAGACTAATTTGTGTTGCTGGCATTAATCCTCGTCGCGTATGAAGCTGAATCGGTGGTTAATTTACGTGCAAGTTAGAGCGGATGGCTTGTTATGGAGACGAGGGGATGGCTGATTTCACTAATTTACTCAATAGTTTGTCCTGTTGGATTAGTGAAATTGTGTGCACATCTTGTGGAATGAAGTTATCTTTCTGAATTGGGGCTCTTGATGGATATGTCTACATTTTAGCTTTAACACGATTGGGTTGGTGTGTATGGTTAGTTTTACAGTGATGTGATCCACATCAATTGACAGGTATGTTATATGAGTTCAGGTGTGATGGATACAATTGTTGTTGGTAATTGCAGTGCTTGTATATAAGTTCATGGGAAGCCGCGGATTACTATGATTTGCTAAATGCTGAGTCTTCTTGTACGAATTTATATGTTGTTGCAGGTTACCGTCCTATATTTTGCATCAAAGTGGAATGTTATGAGCTGCTGAGCAAATTTTATTTCACTATTGCTTTTCTTATGTGGTACTACTATATACCAATCCTGTATTTACTCATCAACCCTGTGTGCCATAATACAATAGAGAGGAAATAGCGTTGAACTTTAAAAAAATCTCAACAATTAGTATGTTTATATTTGATCACACGCTGTTTATCGAAAGAAATCAGTGAATGAATGGATCCTAGTTTCTTTTACTGCCCTTTCCTTGAAGACTATATTTTCTTGTGAAGTATTTACAGCATTTCAAGTTTTCCAATGGGTTCGTTGAGAGTTTACAAATCCATAACTGATATCCCTCAATTCCTCATTTCTCCTTAGGCCCTCTGAACTGGTGGAATCCAGAACTGAAAAAACAGAAGAAGATGTCACAGATGAAATGAAAAATGGGTCACTTTCTCTTGGTTTTCCATCAAATGAACCCTTTGCGTTCCCAGGACTTCGCAGTGACATAGAAGCCCTTGAGAAAGGTTTCTTTGGGAGCCTTGGTAGCGTTCTGGATGAAGCTGAGAGGATGACCAATGATTTCTTCAAATCTTTTGGGCTTCCTTCCACCCATGACAGGGAGTCGAGCCCGTTTCCTAGAGGACCCACTCAGAGACAGATTGAGGAAGGTACTGTAAAGAAGACGAAGGAGAATGACTACTCAGAATTCAAGGGCCAGATCACAGATGTCTGAGAAGGTGCAGTTAGCTGATATGTGTCTTCGGCCTGGGAAATGGGAATTATGCTTTACTATCTTGGGGTTCCTTGAATGGTTTCTCTTTAGAACAGGTGCAGCTATAGGCATCTACTATCTCAGGAACTATTCTTCATGGTCGTAGTGAAGATGAAGAAGCAATTTGACTGTTTTATCCGAACAATAATCTGAAGTGCTTTGCTTCATATCAGCATTTTGTATAGCAGTACCGTTTGCAGAATCTTCAATTAAACAAATTCGCATTTCCTCACTAAGAGTTAGCTCTATCATGTATTCTATCCGCTTGAAGAGTTGTTATGAATTTTAGCACCACAGTACTACAATGCTTTATTACAATGTCTTCTGTACGCACACGATCTGTGTGCAAATCCTTTTTCTGTCAGTTCTGATCGGTCCATCTGGCGGGCGGTTCGAAGTTTTCTGGTTTACACCGCTCGCAGTATAAATCTGCGGTGTTTTCTAGTTTCAGCCGTGCACGTTCAGTCTTTGCCGAGACAGGCGTCAATCTCTCAAACAGACAACAGAGGTGAAGCATGTCATCTGGTAACATATCTGTAGTTTATAAATAAATCAGCTCCACTTCGAGCTCATCTATCTTCGAACTCATCTCTACTCAAACAATCCGATGACATCTCATATGTATGTACAACGCCCAGTTACAGCTGTAAATCATGCGATGAACGTCAGCTAATTGGTTACCAGCTACAACCGCTTCGAATAACCAGAACCAGCACACTTCTTGCAAAGTATTAGCCCTGCGTGAAATACAGTGTCAGAATGACTATCCACTGCACACCTAACTTCAGTTTCGATATTTGACATCTAGGACAACAAATCTAGTATAATTTGAACTACATCAGCTGTCTATAAATGGTCATAAATATAAGAGTGGAGGTTGTATGAAATAAGGGAACGAACGAGATGACCTGCTCCTTTGCATACTCGGCAATCGACTAGTCCACTTTCTACCTTCATTTTGCCATCATTGCAGAACACACACTTCGTGCCTCCTAGTTAGCAACAAAAAAAATGTCATAAGAACTACATCAGCGTTGGAGGTTGGCAGTACTCATTTTTTCCATCAGAAAAAAAAGTGTTCAAATAATGAAAAGGCCTTCGTCTGTGATTTAGGCTACATCATGTAGCAAACATGCTCACATAGTCTCTGATGATAAAAACCTCGAATGACAAAAATAGCTTTATTTTTTTACCTCGAATGACAAAACTAGATGAATGTTGGCATGTATTGATAAAGTTCCATAGCTTTGTAGGAGCATGGAGAAGTATTATCCAAAAAAGAGGAGCATGGATAATCATGGTGATCAGAAAGCACTGTTGCTATTTCAACTACATGGTGCTAGCAGCCCAAAAAAGATCACTCACAAATTGTAGTCGTACACAAAAGCTGCACCAAGTCGATATATAATAATGGCTATCAGTAAGCTACTGAGGCAATCTCACTTAGGACGACACGGCAAAAGGAACTAACTACACATTTATATACTAACAGACGTAAACACCACATTAGCAGCAACCTGTGCTTACAGTTACATGCTCAATATTTACTGGTACTTTAAGCACTATCCCGTGTGTTTGCAGACATGGGCGGAATTGCTAATTGGTTACCCACCCATCAGTGCGGATAAGCACTATCTGCAGTAGTTTCAAAGACTTTTGGAACCATCACGCCGCAAGACACGTCAACAGCCAAAATGTCACACTGTAAGCGAAAGAAGAGTATAATGAAGGGTCAGCTGCAACAGTACCATTTCCAGCGCACCTGTCGCACGGCACCGGGTCGCCCTGCAACGAGGCAGAAAAGGATTTTTCAGACCGTGTACCACACCACACCAGCATGCCATTCAGCAAGAGGATATAACAGGCAGCAGCTGCAACCTTGAGGCCGAGGATGAGGGACAGTGAGATCGCGGAGACGACGGCAGCAGCGATGATGATCGTCTGCGTGTCGACAGGGCTGAGAAGGCCGCCGCCGTAGGCAGCCGCGGCGAGGGCCCGGGGCGGCGAAGGAGAGGAGATGAGCGGGGACGCAACTGAAGCGGAAGACGTGCCGTCGTGGTGACGCCTGGTGGGGAAGGAGAAAAGAGCGGGAGAGGACGAGAGGCGGGAGGAGGCGGAGCAGCGGCAGGTGCCGGCGGGGCAGACAATGGAAGCCATGGGAGGGCCGGAGGTTGGCAGCGCGATATGGTGACGTGGCAGCGTTGGAGGCCGTTATTCGGATAGCCCTTTCTCATTCCGAGCCCTCGCTTTCTCTATTTTTTTTTTCAAATATATTCCTTAGACTATTGCCGGCTAGAAGCGGTAGCAAGCAAATTCGACTGGATAGCTCTAATCTTTCTAACAGTTCCGACGACAAACGGCCCAAACAGATCCCCAACACTTTTCCAAATCGATTTTCTTTATATCAAAAATAGCATACCATCTCACAAAATAAGCCAGGTTACGCAACCTGGTATAGCAGAGTTTCACCAACCAATGTGCGCTAACAAGTTGGACACATTCACAACAGAGTTCAAAAGAGTGATCATTCAGTATCAATGGAACACCAGACTAAGTGATGTCGGCCACTGAATCAATTGTTAATTTAGACCTGAAACAGGTTTCCTGAGGTTTGATGCCAACGCCCCCTCAGAACACCGTCGGGGAACACAAAAATCATCGAGGCAACCAACCTCAATATACACCTAAAGCTACCTGCAAGGTACTATATGAACCCTGTACACCAACCAAATGAAACTTTTCTTTAGACAATCTACTCTGTGCAAAGCCGCCTTGTAATCTAGAAACAAAAAAAGACTCGGCATTGGTAGGACCAAAGACAATGCCCTCACATCCAGGTCAACTACGGTTGGAGAAAGGCATGCCAAAACAACATATACCGAGCCAAAATTAGTTGTAAATCTTCACTGCCTTCTCAAGAGAATGACGGTTCTGCAATAGTTACAATCAAATATTAGAGTATGCCCCACG
>LAPY01001405.1:69189-102420 GCA_000970635.1 Eragrostis tef
AACTGAAGCGGAAGACGTGCCGTCGTGGTGACGCCTGGTGGGGAAGGAGAAAAGAGCGGGAGAGGACGAGAGGCGGGAGGAGGCGGAGCAGCGGCAGGTGCCGGCGGGGCAGACAATGGAAGCCATGGGAGGGCCGGAGGTTGGCAGCGCGATATGGTGACGTGGCAGCGTTGGAGGCCGTTATTCGGATAGCCCTTTCTCATTCCGAGCCCTCGCTTTCTCTATTTTTTTTTTCAAATATATTCCTTAGACTATTGCCGGCTAGAAGCGGTAGCAAGCAAATTCGACTGGATAGCTCTAATCTTTCTAACAGTTCCGACGACAAACGGCCCAAACAGATCCCCAACACTTTTCCAAATCGATTTTCTTTATATCAAAAATAGCATACCATCTCACAAAATAAGCCAGGTTACGCAACCTGGTATAGCAGAGTTTCACCAACCAATGTGCGCTAACAAGTTGGACACATTCACAACAGAGTTCAAAAGAGTGATCATTCAGTATCAATGGAACACCAGACTAAGTGATGTCGGCCACTGAATCAATTGTTAATTTAGACCTGAAACAGGTTTCCTGAGGTTTGATGCCAACGCCCCCTCAGAACACCGTCGGGGAACACAAAAATCATCGAGGCAACCAACCTCAATATACACCTAAAGCTACCTGCAAGGTACTATATGAACCCTGTACACCAACCAAATGAAACTTTTCTTTAGACAATCTACTCTGTGCAAAGCCGCCTTGTAATCTAGAAACAAAAAAAGACTCGGCATTGGTAGGACCAAAGACAATGCCCTCACATCCAGGTCAACTACGGTTGGAGAAAGGCATGCCAAAACAACATATACCGAGCCAAAATTAGTTGTAAATCTTCACTGCCTTCTCAAGAGAATGACGGTTCTGCAATAGTTACAATCAAATATTAGAGTATGCCCCACGTAGCAGAGTTTCACCAACCAATGTGCGCTAACAAGTTGGACACATTCACAACAGAGTTCAAAAGAGTGATCATTCAGTATCAATGGAACACCAGACTAAGTGATGTCGGCCACTGAATCAATTGTTAATTTAGACCTGAAACAGGTTTCCTGAGGTTTGATGCCAACGCCCCCTCAGAACACCGTCGGGGAACACAAAAATCATCGAGGCAACCAACCTCAATATACACCTAAAGCTACCTGCAAGGTACTATATGAACCCTGTACACCAACCAAATGAAACTTTTCTTTAGACAATCTACTCTGTGCAAAGCCGCCTTGTAATCTAGAAACAAAAAAAGACTCGGCATTGGTAGGACCAAAGACAATGCCCTCACATCCAGGTCAACTACGGTTGGAGAAAGGCATGCCAAAACAACATATACCGAGCCAAAATTAGTTGTAAATCTTCACTGCCTTCTCAAGAGAATGACGGTTCTGCAATAGTTGCAATCAAATATTAGAGTATGCCCCACGTTTATGCAACAGCATCATGTAAGTGCAACATTCCTGAGTAATACCTGACTGGCAAAATGGGGCCTTTTCGGAGGAGTGGCTGTATGCTCCAATCCAAGGTGATGCTCCCAATCTCCATAAACAGGTTTTTTCTTCTAAAGAAAAATACAAAGGAAAATTAGTCGACTCAATATTCCATCTATTCCTGTTCTTGCAAAATGATGTCCCTAGAAGAAAGGTTTAATCATTCCCAGAAAAAGAAAAGAAGGAAAGTTTAATCCACCTGGAATCGGCTCAACACAATATCTGAATCTTGGAGGTACTCTGTCCGGCTGAATGTAACATAAGCAAATTTCCACTGTTCAAAGAAACATAACATCAAATACTCTCCAGTATAAGATAAAAGAAGTAAAGAGCAAGCAAATGATACAATTGCTACACTATGCTTACAACACAAAAATGGTTAGCAAATCAACTAAATATTTTCCAAAAAATCATCGATGCTTCGAAGAGCTAACAAATTAGCATGAGCCTATAAGAGCTAACAAATCACCATAAATCATACAACTGAGAGATCGATCATACAACAAAATGATTGGAACACAACCTTTACAAACTGCTCATCAGGAACTTGAAGTCTCTTCTGAATCCGTACTTTGATATCCGACAAAGTCTCACCATCGTGAATAAGGAACAAGAAAGGCTCTTCAAAATATTGGACGTGCTGAAGAGAGGAAGTAGTTTTAGTCAATTAAAGCAACAACTAAATCATGATTGCTTTCCCTTAAAAGGTCTATATAAACATGCACAGGAATAGCATTACAGAACATTATAGAATTGTTTGGGTAGTCAGAAGCCTATATAGTTGCCCACATATTGTAAATAGATAATCTCTACCCATTTTCACTACAGCAGTAAATTGCCTGATCACTTCGTCTACCAAATTTGATATCTTTCAATATCAATCTGCCCGCAGCGCATCACATGAATTAAAGGCGGGTACAGTATGATGTTAAAGGATTATGTATTTGATTTGAGTGCATCTCTACGAAGCTTTAGTGTAAGCCATATCTGAGATACAATCTCAAGAAAAAAAAAGGAATGAGACAAAAAGGAACTGTAGGGAATCCTTATAAAACCTCACAAATGTTATGTTTTCCATTGCAATGACCAATTTCCATTAAATTCTTTCAAATGAGCATGAAAGCATCAGATGGATCCCAAACTATAAACTGAACCACGCTTACATTATGCGCATGAAAAATTTCAAATTCTAGCAATAACCAACTGCCAGTAGCCCTGAAGTTCAAGTATTAAAATAGCTTATATGCCAAGGCCAAGGAAATTCTGAAGAGCTGGTCCAAAATATCAAATAACTACAGGTTGTCCTTTCAAGGAGTAAAGTGCCAAAAGATATACGTACATGATTGTCTTTGCAGAAGTGATAGACATGAATCAAAAGGTCATGAGGCCCAGCATTTTTCTCCTCTTCAGGAACCTAAAAAGAAATATGGGAATGGGAGGGGAACAATAATTTATTTTCAGAAACACTGAATTTCAAGTGCTGAATAAAATAGCAAAAATGACAATAAAATTTCTGAAGAATTCCAGGAGCATGATGGTACATACCTCTTCAATACGAAGAGGTCCATTTTGGTCACTAACCGACTCTATTCTCTCCGTTGGTTGATATACCTAAACATTACACAAGGCAACAGATTGATGACCCATAGAAGAGCAATTACAGAAGTCTGAACATTATCTTCAAAGATGTAAATCAAGGGCATGAATTAAGGCAAAACATAATGTGTTAGTCTTCCAAACGAAGCGCAAACATATAGGGGGCATAAACATATCACTACTGAACCCCTTCCAGTCCACTCACATATCATGACACTGCAACCTCTGATGTGTGAAATCTTTGGCACTATTAGAGGGACATCAAGCCCCATATAACGCTGTGGCAGCCAAAAGTATCTACATCCTCGGTGAAACCAGACAGCAGGTGCACTTCTATCAACAATCAACTGTGACATATGACTGGAGCATGGCCTTCAGGTAAGTTAAGTAATATGTGACTGTAACATCGCCTTCAGAAATAATCTGTAAGGCATTAGCTAAATGCATATTCAATGTAAACCACCAGCATGCCCCTTGCAATCACTGTTATCTACCCGCCCAAATCGATCCATAGTTGTGAGACCAAGAGAATTCGCAAGGGATTAGCATTGGCAGAAGGTGGCTGAACACGGACCTGCAATTCGGGCTTGTTTGAAATAGGACCCAAAGGGCCTAACCAAGTGCATGGCCGAATGGCCATTGGGAACAGTGGTTGGATCGTGGCGAGGGAAAGGGAACAAGGCTGTTCCTTCAGGGCATGGTCAACTACCAGCCTTAACCGTAACAAAAAACAAATTTCTGGGGAATGGATTTGACGCCGTTAGAGCATAACCTGAACACACATCCCTCACTTATATTATTGTGTTTTGCCTCCCATCATGAAACAGAATTACATAATATAGTATATGGATCCCCCAATAAAATTTCAGTTTGGTCGTTAACATACTGGTGCATTATCCTCAGATACAATCTGTACAGTGCTAGGTCAAAGGTCATCCAAACTAAATAAGCTATCAAGATAGTTAGTCTTCCCAGGTTTAAGACACTCAAGAACAAATAAATCTAGAATGATAGTCCAATGTATCAAAAATCAAGTACCTTGCATATCCTGTGAAAGTAGACCTCAAAAAACCGGAATTCAACATCATTACGAGGAAGCTCGACCTAATAAAAGGAGCAGAAGAAGAATACATGATGACACCGTTATTCATACAGCTTTGAATAGAGACACCTTTCACTTTAAGTCAACTTACCTTTGACTTTAAGTCTTCAATCAACTCAAAAAGAGTGCTGCTTTTTGGTGATCGGATAGAGTGAAGCGACACCTAAAAGGTAAGCATTAGGACATGGTCAGGAAATATAACCACTTACAAGCATCAATTGGGTTCCAGCTAACCTCATTGTTTGTAGCACTGTGAAAAGCAACTCTCAATGTTTTCAGAGCTTCCAGTTCAGGCAAAGGTATGTCCAATATCTCATAATATAATATGTCACACATCTGCAAAATCAAAAGAAGCTCAACAAATGTGAAAGGAAATACATTCCATCAGAACTCCCGGAAAAAGGTTCCAAACCTGATTGTGATGACGTAGAATATCAGAAAGATAATCAAGACCTCTGTATTTGATGTAATGAGGCTTAGGTTGATGAGAAATCGGATTGTGTGGTGTAAGACGAATTTTAGAAGGATCATCCACAGCAAGTTGATGTGCAACCTTCTCAACAACATCATCATACGTCGAGCGCCTCGAACTTCACAAGTGAAAATGTTTATGTGAATGTGACTATTGCTGCAAGAAAACATATTTGCAGGTAAATATAGGCTCAAAGAATCCAGACACATACAGCTCCATAGAGAAGTCATCTTCTTCTGCCTTCTCAAGCAATCGGAAACGGACAACCTATAGACAATAGCAATATCAGTGAAAACGATAATTATGAACAGTCAAAGCTTTTTCAAATGAAAAACATAAGGGACTAATGCCATTACAACAACCCCGACTTGGCTTTCAAAAAAAAATATGAATTTAGAAATGCATGCGGCCCTTTTAATCAGGCGTATGCTGTTAAAACATGAATGCTAATGCGTATCAAATTAAAAGTAATTTGAGAAAACATAGAAGTGTATCCAATTAAAAGTAATTTGAGAAGACATAGAAAGAAGCATTAAAAGTGCTGATAAACCATAAAATGAACAGAAGATCAGTCTCTAAAGTCGCATTTATATTGCTATTTAGACTAGAGTTTGGAATTGAAACATTTAAAAGCCCAAAATAGAAATCAAGAGAACTATCTGGCAATACAATTGTAGTAAGAAGTCGCTTTGAATCCATTCGGGCATTTCAAATGGCAGGATTGACCACATGATAATGATGAAAGCATATTTTTAGCGGGAAAAATAAACACCACCATACACTATTTGACATATTGTTTGTCGAACGTACCCTTACCGAAATAAAATAAGGTACAGGTTCAAATGGACAACCTAACATCTTTTTTTCCAAATGCACCCTTAACAAGCCAATTAGGTACAAGTTTCTCACATGCATCCTAAAACTACATTTGATAATTTAATTTAGAGTATGCAAAGAACTTCCGTTGCTGACATTATTGATAGGTGGCACATGGTCATAATGGTCATGCACAGTTTAGTTTGAAGAAAGGGCCAATTGCAAAACAACCATCGCTTTGCATTCCAATTGCATTTTCACCATCAATTTTCAAATTTTGCGATTTCACCATCCATTTTTGAATCTGAACGACACTTTTACCATCAGTCCGTTAGAAGGCTCTAACGGTGTTAAGTTGCTTGCACAAAGACAAAAATACCCCTTTGCGTTTTCACCATCGTTTTGATCTGTATTGTGTGAATCAACCATAAATTTGACATGAGACATTTGAATACATTGTAATTTCGAAATCTGGACCGAATTTGATATGAATTAAATATTTTTGATTAAATTTCATCAAAATTTAAATTCTGGACAAAATTCGAAATTTCAAAATTCAAAAAAATTGAGAGGAATTCAACAATATATATGAATTTTGTAGACTCGGCCAAGCATGTTCCTTTGTGATAAAACTAAATAATTGAGAACAATCAGGAAAAGATTAAACATGTCCGTCATACGAACGCCATTCAACAATGGTGAGATGAAAATAGGACCTTCACATGGATGCTGCCTACGGATCCTTCAATCTTCCGAAACTGGACTGTCTCCTAATATCTGGATCTTGAATCGCATATCAGGTATGGGAGGGAGATGAACAGGAGAGAGAACTGAAAGGCGTCCAACAATGGGGAGAGAAAAAATCGGACCTTCATGAGGATGCTGCCTACGGGTCCCTCATTCTTCCGAAAGTGAACTATCTCCTACGATCTGGATCTTGATTCGCAGATTGGGTATGAGAGAGGGAGATGAACAGAGGAGAGAACGTGGATGAGGAAAAAAATGGATGAGGGCGGTTCCCTTTTTACATCCGCCGGACCGGACCGCAGCTGCCTCAAACGGACTCGCAGACCCGCCCGCTCCCTCTTGCCGCAGCCTTCACCAGCGCCCTCAACCACCGCTCCCTGGGGAAGAACGGGAGAGACGGACAGAACAGAGGGAGCGATACAGAGGAGGAGGAAGGGCAGTATTGTCCGATTCCCTCTCCGAAACGTTTTTTCTTTTCTTTTTTAATTCACGAAAATTGCTTCCCCTAACGCCGGTCCTCTTTGATGGCTAATGGAGGCTTCCTATTTCGAAAAGAATGGCGATTCTGCAAAATTTCAAAATTAATAGTGATTTCGCAATTAGACTTCGAAATGATGGCTGAAACGCCATTGTCTTTTTATCATAATAGGTGAATATTTAATTATCAAAGTGAATATTTCCTTTTCAGTTTCTGTATTAGCCCATGTGAAGGCTATATATTGTTTGTTTCAAAGATTAACTAGGACAACATAAGGTTTTAAAAAATTAAACCTTTTTCTGTTTTCACAAAAAAAGTGCTTCGGAATGATGGCTGAAACGCCATTGTCCCTTGAAGAAAATAAGGGACATGGAGTAATGCAGGGTAATCGGAAGAAATAACTACTACAAAAGCGTATGCCGCTAAGTCTCATCACACAAGACTTACCTGTCTATTTTGTATATATTCAAAGAAAGATGATACAGTGGGATAGCGATATTGGTCCATTTTATCGGGTGAACAGCGTTTTTGGTAGCATATAATGTCGCCATCTGCAAGCTGCCGGCAGCACACAACAGGGGTAAGTAAGCAAAGATAATCAGAAACAACATAGTATTAATGTCATAATGGTCCAAACCTGGTTCGACTGGAAAGAATCATCAGTGTTGATTGGATCGCACCTGATACTCGGATCATAATTTACTTCCTACAGAGGTGTAAGAAATATAAATAGAGTGACAGAAAAAACATTTCAAGATTTAGGTGAAGACCTATCTTGTTCAGAATACAACTATTAACTGAACAGTTCCAGCAAAACCAGATCGTTTCTGTTTAAAAACTTTAAGGTAAGAAAACCATATCTAACCTCATACAGTTCAATATCTTCATCAGATGGAAATCCAGCAATCTCATTCAGCCTTTGTACAATATCAGAAGTTATTCCTGATGCGTTCACGGAAAGACTCCCGACAAATCTGTTTCATAAACAATGGTTAATATCTATTAAGCTTTGTTTGAGTTAAATATATAGCTACTCCCTTCGGTTTTCAATCGATATCGTTAGGACAACCCATCTAAGCTCAAAATGAGCTAAAAATGTTGTCTTAAACGAGGGAGTACTATAGGGTAAAAAAGAACCTTATTTCTTCCTTTTCAGGATCGTAGAGCTTGAGAAAAAGTAGTATATCTTCTTTGGCCCTTACAGGAGGAGCAATCGGATGAGCCTCCTGTATATTATCATAAGCTATGTTAGATGGTACAGAAGCAACAAATAACAATGCACAGTATAGTTTCGATTACATAAGCAATTTAAAAAGTAGTTGATCCGTAACCTGTCCTGAATGAACCTCCATGTACAGCCTTAATTCAGAATTCTGAAATCTGCTTACTGTTGCAGCTTTAAGCGATCCAATCTGCCCCAAGAAACGAAACATTTTTAATTGTGAAACGATATTAGTCACAAAAAAAATAATGGAAATATAACACAACAACCAGAACTAAGGGGCATCTTAAAATATAATTGGCTTGGTACTCGATAAGGAAGTGGGTGCCGAAACAGAATATGGATTTGATATTGGCATATTGCTCATCAAAATGACTGAACTGAACACATATGATCTATGTTTTTAAGGCGGTAAGGCGAGACGTGGCGACTGACCCCCCCTCCAATCGCCTAGGTGGCGCATGCATAAGGCGAGGTGAGGCGACACCATATCCTATAAGAAACACACCATTCGTGCATCCTGGAGGAAAGTAAAAGAAAAGAACAAAAGAAGAAGAAGAGAAAGCTAGAAGGAAAGCCCAGCCACTAACCATTAGTCTGAAACCAGCCAACCACACGTATACAACCAGTCGTGCTCTCCAAGAAGCGCCGTCGTGCATCCTCTCTCTTCTCTCTCTCTCAGCAGCGCCGTCATGCTCTCGCACTCCCTCCTCCCCTCCCTCTCAGTGGCGCCGTGCCCCTCAGACGCACGCTCAGATGGGCTGCTGCCACAGCCTCTTCCTAGATCTACAGCCACCAAGCAAATCGGAGGGAGGTTTGCCGACCAGAGGCGCCAGAGGTAGCAGGGAAAGCAGCGGCAGCAGTTGATTTCCCTTTCTAACCAGTTCCCATCCCATTTTCCTCTTTTCCTCCCTCTCTCCCTCACTTTGATGCTATCCTGGCAAGGCAACTGGGAAGCCCAGAATTTCTGAGCGCCTTCACGCTTAGGCGAGGCATATCCCTACACTGTTACTGCATGCAAGTGCGTATTAATTTCACAAAATTCTATGCAAAATAATTGATTCTTTCGTTCATCATCGGGTTCCATCCAGGTTCAATGTGTTGGGGGTACGGAGTGCCCTACCCTAGCATAAGTAAGGAAGGAGCCATGTGCCCTATATCATTCTTTGTGAAGGCAGATGCAATTATCAAAATTGTTAAGGAGAATAATATGAATGTCCATGTCACAATGATTAACATGGTAAAATCAAGACACTATGTAATGAAGTCCTGTTTTTACGTAGTCAAATGTATATCATGCAAGAAGCAAAAACTTGTAGCCGAGTCAGACAACTAGTTTATTCTACATTCGACTTACAGCAGTTGATTCCTCCTGGAGAGTTAATGGTCGACTGGGCCTGAAAGTATTGTTCTCCCGCTTACTCCAAAACCAAAATCGTTGGCACTGTACTGGGATGCCAAATTCTTTGAAAAGCTCATCCTGACAAGAATGAATCATGTAATCACAAAACCTTATTTCTTGTCATTACAAAAGTACTGAATAAGAAAAGGTACCCAGATTTGGAGAGAACAATTATACAGTGGATACCAACTATGCACAGAAGTATTTGTGTCCATATAAAAAATGCTCAGTTGCATGACATGTGAGAGGAGATTTAAGGGTAAGGGTAGCATGGAACTTAATGAAACAAATGAGCACAGGCTTGATTCAGAAATCCACTTCGTAATCATTCGCATTCATATTCATTTGTCTTAAGCGCATGTTAACCAATTGTAATCAAATGCACACGCTTTCATGCTTTAGTTCAAATGTTGTAACCAATAACTCAAAGGTAAAAGGACAGCACATCACATCAATTATTCATTTGGGGAGCAGCGTATTATTCTACGCATATATAAGGACAACCATTGCTAAGATATATCCATATACAATCATTAGGCCCTGCAAATAATACCTTGACCTCGTTGATTGGCATGGTTTTGGGTACACGGAAGCTATTAATTTTGTCAAAGTCCACCAAATCGAAGTGCACATGTCTTCCAACTTGCTCTGCCAAATCAATATCTCTGGCCACCTGAGTGAATGTTTAAATGAAGCACCAACTGAGAAATAGTCCCATCAGATAATGCAATGAACCAAGTAAAATCAAACCTTCAATGCAGTGTACATGTGAGCCTCAGCTTTCTCCTTTTTCTTATATTCCTTCTCTTCCTGTTCCTTTTTTAGCCTAGTCTGGGAAGATTCAAATGATATTACGACAACTTCTACAATATCTATGAGAAAAGAGAGTGTGAAAAGGTAGTACCTTAAGATGTTCTGATATGTCTTCCTCATTCAAATCACATATGATTTTCTCTTTGTCACTTTCACGAATGTACACAAGCATGTAAGCATTTGAGTGTTTGGTAAACCTAAGTGGGGTAGTATTCAGTCCAGGGTTGGTATACGGAAGCTGCAACCAAAACAATATTTGCAGAAGAGCATATATTAGTTAAGGCCAATGGAAGAGGTTTTAGTATTTATAGGAGTACCTCTTCTTCGCCGCCATATTGCTCATCTAACGCACGCTTTGCATCTTCTTTCGTCACACGTTCATCATCAAATTTGTACCTAAATTTTGAATTTGCATAATTTTCAAAGTAAATGCATTACACATTATATCACTGAACACCATACTATTCATGTGGATAAATCTATTCTTAGAATTGAAGTTTGCTACTGCAGATCTTTACATTGTAAGGTTATCATGACTCCAAGAGTTACTGAGATTCTCCCTACGTTCTTACATTGTTGTCGTTAGAACACCAATTCTTGTTAAAAAGTTGCTGTCCTAACGACAACAACGTAAGAACAGATGGAGTGAATAATATATCACTGTTGGCCAAATGAATCAACAAGGTCTCATCATATACAAGTATTTATCACAAAATACAAAGTACAGACTACAGTTAATTTTTTTTTATTGTTTTAACTGCATTTTTGGCCAGATAAAAAAAAGATCTGAATCTTGTTTAGTCAAACATCTATGTACAGACGTAAGAACAGTTCTAGTTGTTACATATTGACTGAATGGTACCACTGATCTTGAAGAGTTGGGCGAATATAGGCATAGTAGTGACCTCCTTGACCTCCACCACTATGAACTAATACACTGCATTGAAGAGAAGCTGCAAAGGTTAGTATTAAAGAAGCTACAAAGACTGGTATAAAAAAGCTAGTATCAAGCACAAAAGGTTCAAGTCTGAATCTAGCCAACTACTGTTGAATAATGAAAATCAAGTTACTGATACGGAAAAAGATATTAAAGAAATAGGTTTCTCCATATTCCAATATTTCAAACTACGAACACAAACTTCATGTGCACTCATCTAAAATATGAACAGAATTACAATTGGCAACATGCGCAAATAATCTATTTACAATATTATTAGATACGTGCAAGGCATTTTGAGAGACAAGACATAAACGAATACACAAAAATGTGAAGTTTATGGAAGTACCTATGCAGCGTATAGAGGTTACGCACTCCTCTGTCAGCTTCGGGAGAAAGATATTTCCCATCGTCTCTATCAAGGTCCAATTGGAGCGGGAACTCGTAACGGTCATTTATCTACATTATGCAAATCAGTTTAATCAGTACAAGAATGCAAATAACCTATGAACACAAAAGTGTAACAGGTTTGCCTCAGATGTTTTGTTTCTCCAACCCTTAACAGGCTTACAGTTATCTAGTAAACATTTCCACTAATATTTATTAGCTGAAAAGCCAGTCATTTGAATATTTCAATAGTCCTGCTCCAAACGTAAGCTTTATTAGTTAATAAAAACGTGTAAATCACTACAGACTGTTTATTTCCACTTATCAGATGTGAAACCCAGTCTCTCATATATTAAGAGGCCCAGTTCTGAAAGCAAGTCTTGTTCTAAAGACTTGCACTGAATGGCCCATGCAGATCATTAAATAAAGGATAATAGCAAGCGATGAGTTTGGCCTGCAGCCAATCAAATCGTATTCTCAAGACTCCAATGATCTGTTGCTCTCACATTCTAAATACTTGCTACGAACAAAATGATACAATAAACCATAGAGAATTGTGGCCATTGCAAATTAAAACCAATCGTGTTTGCATGTGTTGTTGGATTATGCGTGATGAAAGCTATACTGTTCTGGGGATGGAATTGTAGCCATTGCAAATTAAAACCAATCGTATAGCACATCATTAGTTGGTAGCAGAGATTTGTAGTTCTGGGCACTGCTCAGTTATTTAACATCTGCGGGCCATCAACGAAAACAATATTTTGAAATAGTAAGACATGCCATTTGAAAGACGTATTATCACCCTACAGGAGGTAGGCTGAGCAGCAGCTGGATGCCTAGGTGGCAAACTGAAATGGCACTCGAGAGTAAATTTTTGGTACTTTCAAAAGTAAATTTTATTGAAAATTCAGTCAAGCTGCAACCAAGGAATATCCAAATCAACTAAACAAACACAAGCGCCCACACTCCACGTGGCATTAGATATCCAGATGAAATTAGTGATTGATGATAAATTCTATACAAATGTTATAATGGCTATCATTCTAACAGAAACTGCTTTCCTGAAAGAACTATGCAGCATGACACTTGCATCTTTGTCCATGTAGGTTTCAGAAGTGCAAGCACATCAGGGCATTGAGAACTATTTTTAAAACACACACACATACACACACAAAATCGGCAGTTCTGGTTTCCCCACATCCATTACAAAGGGCTCTTGTTTGGAAATACAAACCAAGACACTCCACAAGAATTACTGTAGGTTTTATCCTTATGTGATTTTAAGCACAAAAATGGAAATAAAACATGAAAAGGGAAACCCATAAATAGGCATGATAGAAAAAGTGCAGACCTTAACCATTGTCTCCCGTGCAAAATCATATTCAAAGCGTTTCAACTGAAGTTGCAAAACTGGTGGGAAGTCAATAAAAAGCATCCCTTTCTTGGCATCCTGTAAAAGATTGAAAAAAGTATTCAAACTACAAAGAAATATAGTTGCTTTGTTTTAAAACAAATGCCATGTTTCCAACAATTACTTAGAAATCATTATTGCATCTTAAATCAGCACTTAGTGTCAGAACTCAAGGTCAATTTATATAGCAAATAACAATAAGGTAAATTCAGTGATCTAAATAAAATAAATGCAAGCCAAGCATCAAAATTCAAAACCTATATTACCATGCAAAATAGAATCAAGGAGAGCCTTAATAGATGAGGACGCACTGTTTACTAAGTAATGTAGAAATTCTCTGCGCTTGTTTTGCACACTTACTGTTCAAGATAAATCTGAATCTATGCTATGATGACAAAGTGAATGTGATACATTTACATAAAATAAATTCAATTGCAGTGAGATAGTGAGTTGATCTAACCTGCAGACCATGTTCCTCAGATTGATATTTGTTATCTCCTTCTAACCTTTCCACTTCAACATACTTGTCAAATGACGCATAGATATCTGAGCATCCTTTTACATCAAGAGCGAGATCTGGGGAAAAGGTAATAAAAATATGCTATAACTCTATAATCACAACCAAAACACTAAAGGGACTATATTTCAACTTATTGCCTACCATAGAAGGACTCTTTTCTAGTAGATTTGTAGTCCACATTAATGCATTCGATATAATTCATATGGTGACCTTCGAACAATTTTTGTATTGCTCCTTCCACGTTAGTTCCCTGAGAGAAAGGAATAGATATGCATCATTGTCAGGGATATTTTTTATTTTTCAGTAAAACTAAATTGCAAACCTTCATCTTATCCTCCAGCTTCTCACAGAGAACCCTATTCAATTCTTGAACATCATGCTGCATGAAGGAATCATAGGTATCCCATCCAAAAGATTTGGTAAGCTCTTTTGTAGCAACACTATTGTCGCTATGCTGAAGTTTGTAAAAAAGACTTTGCAAAGCCAATGGAATGCTCCCAGAAGGCATATCATTCTCCATAGTAGGCATATGATATACAGCCTAAAATATAAATCTCAGCAATTAGCACCATATTGAAGCATTAACCATAAGGTAAAATCATAAGTGAAGGGCCCACCTTCCGAAAGAAGGGAATGTGATAAAGTGTCTGAAGAAGAGAATTCATGTAACAGGTGGCTCCTTGATTCTTCAGACCAACATAACCAGTCGCCTTTTTGGAATCATAGTTCCAGTAATCAACAATTTTACGCACAGCAACCTCAGCTTCAATAATGCATTTATCATTCACAACAAATCCTTTACTAGAATCAAACAGATCCCCCATAGGCATAAAATTAGTGAAACCCCAGTCACTTTCCCTGGCATTGAATAGGTGTGATGATTCTGTGGTGGGGAAAAAGGAAGCATGTCAGACAATGACTGGTGAGAAACAAAAGGATTACAATTTGATTCAAGTAAAACAAAAGGTTCTATCAGCAAACCAGCAATGAGAAATGTAACTCCTATTGTATTATGAAAATTATAGCTTAATGGGTTATTTTCCATGTCTTTCAAAGTTTCTTTAAGTTTGTATATTTTTCTTCCTTACTGTCATCCACAGTCTACCACTGTTGGCATTTGAATTAAAGAACGCACACCAAAACATTAATGTGTATTATCCTTGCTTTCTTGAAGACACTGTTCTTTCGACTAACATATAATCAGAACAGAAGTCATGCCTTTGTAATGCTGGTCCTTAAGCTCCTAATCAATAGGATGTCGACTAAGATACATTATGCTACATTTGCTTCTTTCAAGTTCACACTGATTTGAGTTATTTTCTCGTTGTAATCTTGGCGATTTTCCATCCTGCAGCCTCCAATTTCCGTGTTTTGGAAGTTCAAATAATTTAGCTACCAAAATTGCAGTACAGAAGAACCATTCAATACATATCGACCACAAGAGAAAATATCAAGACATATACCAACGTTGCAGAAATCATTTTACTTTATAGTTATAGATGCCTTATAACAAAAGAACATTTGCAACATTCAAAAGATTAAGGAAGGTACACATTTAACTTCACAAAACAAGCCAAACCTTCATGTTTACTAGGTGAATGTAAGTTAACGCTCGTGGAAACGCAAAAGGCAGTTACATTGCTAGGAAACAAAAGGAAAATACTGCAAAATTTAGGCGGGTATCAGACAGGAGGGAGATAATAGGACCTTTTCTGATTGATGAATTGCTGTCTAATTGATTTACCACAGCAAGGCTGAATTGTGCATACCGACTCCAACCGAGTGGCAGCATGTGTGAATCAGCAACATCCAGGTACATTGAAAGGCCATGTACATTATTTCCTCTAGGGAAGACCAACACTCGCCTGCAACCAGTAATATCAATAACTAAAGTAAGCTCATAACTGACAAATCAACAATTAGAAGCAATGAGCTGTGCATTTCCTCACCACTTGTAATCCCCCACTGAAAATTCATCAGAGTAGTACTTTCTATTATTGAGCTTGAAAAAATTTTCAATGGCCCACGTAAATCTGGTCGTCGAGGCATCTGGCACGGGTTCGTTCTCAACAGTTGGTGCTGATTCTGCAAGAAGACCAAAGATCCATTAGCCATACCCCACAGTATCAATTGTCAAAACGAAAAAGAAAAAACATTGTACCAACTACGCGCACATCTAGCTTCCGGAGTGTGCAGTAGTCACTGTGAACCAACAAAACCAAGACACCATGAATGGCACTATAACAGACACTACCGCCAAGCCAGAACTGCTGCCACTTTAGTAACTTAAGTGGTTCCTCCGATAATTCGTACAAGTCCATTGGACTTGGGCACAACGTTTTCCTAAACGGATTTAAACGCCCGTCTAAACGCGTCTAGACGGTAAACGAAGGGGTGCCGTGGAGTTTAGGCCCTGGGCGGTCAGTTAAACGGGATTCCCGTCTAAACAGTCAAACACGTGATTAAACGTTGAAAACGGACGAAACGGGTCGGCGAGAAAACGGGTCTGGACGCCGAATCGCCCGTTTGCCGTCGCGTTTACGCGATGGCTGGCTCCAAATCGACGACGCGAGAGCAGCACTGCTCCATGGAGGGAGCGAGAAGAGAGGAAAACTGGAAGGGAATGCTGCAACGAGCCGCCATCTTCTCAGTTTGCGCAGGATCTGGTGCTTGTGACTGGCACAAGGTTCTTCCCGACGAGCTGCAGTGACCGATTTGATTGAACTAATGGAGGAGCAGGGGAGCTAGGAGCGGAGCAGAGGACGAGCAGGGAGCGGTGAGGGCTGAGCTATGGGCGCAGCAGGGGAGGGAGCGCAGGTGGAGCAGGAGCTGACTGCTGGAAGGAGGAGCTGGGAGCGGCGGCGGCGAAGGAATGAATGGCTGCTGTCGATCTGCTTGGTGTTTGACGGACCTGCTAGCAGATAAGGGCAGGGTGGGAGGAGCACGTGGATGGGGCAGATGGCTGTGGGCTTGCGGGATTGCTGATGGGCCAGATTGCCCAGCACATTCGCTCTCTCATTTTCTCAGTTTTTCGATTTTCTTTTCCATTTACCCTGCTACAGTACCGAACCGTTTAATTTGTTTAAACGCGTTTAAACGCCGTGTAAACGAGATAAACGCTAAACGTGGCCTCTCCGCCCGTGTAGCGTTTACCGTTCAGGAAAACCTGGCTTGGGCAAAAGAACTAAGGTGAAGGGTAAAATGAGAAATCACCACTATTGCTCGACAGTTATGGCTACAACCTACAGTTAAGTGGTTGACAAGTTAAATGCTTTGGTGCATACAAATTAAGTATCGGCAAACATGGAAAAATGAAATACAAATGTGCATTAGAAATGTTGAAGGACATATTTGGTAAAGCAAATGAAAGGCTGAAAAGGCTGATGTAACAATTCAACCATTGTACCAATTATGCACTCATCTAGCTTCTTTTAGTCTGGAATGCGTGGGATATTTGTAGAAGCCACATGTGCACTGAGTGACAGCATGGTTCACTATTGTATGCTTTACAACTTTGATGCTTAAATCTAACTCTATCAGGAAATGGACTTCTCATTCTTCATCAATTGCTAGTTTGACAGTGCAGTATAGCAACAGCAGCATCTAGTTCACTCAAATGGAAAATCCACTAGTTTTCAACTTTCATGGCAGAATCTTTCAAAATCACCTCAGCTCACGACTGTCTCCAAAATAACCAAGTATGGATGAAGATTTATCACCATAACTAAATTCATTCAGAAACTTCATAAATTCTGGTTTGTAAGTTGCAAACAAGCGTAAATTGAAAAGTTTTTGTGATGCCACTTTTCTTCTCTCTTGAACGTTGTGTTTGGATATTGCCTGTTCTTCTAAAACACAGTAACCAGGTAACTCCCAACATGCAGGTTATATCCATTTCACAAGTGGCACTTACTGGGAAAAATAAGAGATGAAGACAAAACTTTGCAACAGTGGGTAAAAAATATTAAGAGAGTGACCAGCAAATTATGATGAAACACATCACATTGCCAACTTCTTGAGTACCGAGAGTTCAACGAATTAATGTGCATCAAACCATTTTTGAGAGTGTGTAGCACTGATTTCAATAACTAAGGTCACAAAAACGAGGTACTGTAACTCCAACCACATATCACCACGGATAACAAAAAGAAAATAGTAGGAAGACATAAAGCTCAAATAGATGCAATCCAGAACAAACTGCACACGAGCAACCCCCAGAAAGCCACCGAAAAATCTCACCTTCCATTGGCTGCGGCCCCTCAACAACATCCTGGTGCGGAACAAGCATTTCCTCGTCCTGGTCCTGTCGCGGCTGCTGCAAACAAAAATCGCTAGAATGGTTCAGGACTCGGAGCGGCCACGAGAACATGACCTAAAAACCACCACCGCAGCACTACTCGAATCGAAATCGATCAAAACCAATCCTGGACCGCGAATTCCTCCTTACGAAACGGTAACTGCGCGTTTGGAGCGATAAGAGTGGCGCGAAGGCGATTGGGGTTCGGAGATTTACCTCGGGGGCGCGGGGCACGACCATAGTACTGCAGCGGTCGGCTCCGGCGTCGGCGGACGGAAAGAAGACCGGATTGTGGCGGCGATCGCCGCGAAGAAGAGCGGATTTGAGACCAGGGTGTGCTAGGGTTTAGGGGGGAGGCGCATGAGGAAGGGGAGAAGGGAAGAGCCGGGGAGAAAATATTGGGAGGGGTTTTCCAGTAAAAGGCTGCGGGGCGCGGCTTTTTTTTTTAGATGGAAGGGGAACTGCGGGGCGCGGCATTGATAGGCGGTTTGCGGTTCATGAGTCTGAAGTCCGGACTTCGGAATTTGGCGAAATTGGCTGTGTGACACAACTTTGCTGGTATTTGCCAGTTCACATTTAACTTTACTGAGCATGATTTGAGGCCAAGTCAACTTAATCGGACCCAACGTTTTCCTAAACGGATTTAAACGCCCGTCTAAACGCGTCTAGACGGTAAACGAAGGGGTGCCGTGGAGTTTAGGCCCTGGGCGGTCAGTTAAACGGGATTCCCGTCTAAACAGTCAAACACGTGATTAAACGTTGAAAACGGACGAAACGGGTCGGCGAGAAAACGGGTCTGGACGCCGAATCGCCCGTTTGCCGTCGCGTTTACGCGATGGCTGGCTCCAAATCGACGACGCGAGAGCAGCACTGCTCCATGGAGGGAGCGAGAAGAGAGGAAAACTGGAAGGGAATGCTGCAACGAGCCGCCATCTTCTCAGTTTGCGCAGGATCTGGTGCTTGTGACTGGCACAAGGTTCTTCCCGACGAGCTGCAGTGACCGATTTGATTGAACTAATGGAGGAGCAGGGGAGCTAGGAGCGGAGCAGAGGACGAGCAGGGAGCGGTGAGGGCTGAGCTATGGGCGCAGCAGGGGAGGGAGCGCAGGTGGAGCAGGAGCTGACTGCTGGAAGGAGGAGCTGGGAGCGGCGGCGGCGAAGGAATGAATGGCTGCTGTCGATCTGCTTGGTGTTTGACGGACCTGCTAGCAGATAAGGGCAGGGTGGGAGGAGCACGTGGATGGGGCAGATGGCTGTGGGCTTGCGGGATTGCTGATGGGCCAGATTGCCCAGCACATTCGCTCTCTCATTTTCTCAGTTTTTCGATTTTCTTTTCCATTTACCCTGCTACAGTACCGAACCGTTTAATTTGTTTAAACGCGTTTAAACGCCGTGTAAACGAGATAAACGCTAAACGTGGCCTCTCCGCCCGTGTAGCGTTTACCGTTCAGGAAAACCTGGCTTGGGCAAAAGAACTAAGGTGAAGGGTAAAATGAGAAATCACCACTATTGCTCGACAGTTATGGCTACAACCTACAGTTAAGTGGTTGACAAGTTAAATGCTTTGGTGCATACAAATTAAGTATCGGCAAACATGGAAAAATGAAATACAAATGTGCATTAGAAATGTTGAAGGACATATTTGGTAAAGCAAATGAAAGGCTGAAAAGGCTGATGTAACAATTCAACCATTGTACCAATTATGCACTCATCTAGCTTCTTTTAGTCTGGAATGCGTGGGATATTTGTAGAAGCCACATGTGCACTGAGTGACAGCATGGTTCACTATTGTATGCTTTACAACTTTGATGCTTAAATCTAACTCTATCAGGAAATGGACTTCTCATTCTTCATCAATTGCTAGTTTGACAGTGCAGTATAGCAACAGCAGCATCTAGTTCACTCAAATGGAAAATCCACTAGTTTTCAACTTTCATGGCAGAATCTTTCAAAATCACCTCAGCTCACGACTGTCTCCAAAATAACCAAGTATGGATGAAGATTTATCACCATAACTAAATTCATTCAGAAACTTCATAAATTCTGGTTTGTAAGTTGCAAACAAGCGTAAATTGAAAAGTTTTTGTGATGCCACTTTTCTTCTCTCTTGAACGTTGTGTTTGGATATTGCCTGTTCTTCTAAAACACAGTAACCAGGTAACTCCCAACATGCAGGTTATATCCATTTCACAAGTGGCACTTACTGGGAAAAATAAGAGATGAAGACAAAACTTTGCAACAGTGGGTAAAAAATATTAAGAGAGTGACCAGCAAATTATGATGAAACACATCACATTGCCAACTTCTTGAGTACCGAGAGTTCAACGAATTAATGTGCATCAAACCATTTTTGAGAGTGTGTAGCACTGATTTCAA
Organism: Eragrostis tef; assembly: GCA_000970635.1. Lineage (NCBI taxonomy): Eukaryota > Viridiplantae > Streptophyta > Magnoliopsida > Poales > Poaceae > Eragrostis > Eragrostis tef. The sequence continues at coordinate 89,282 of LAPY01001405.1, forward strand.
TAACTAAGGTCACAAAAACGAGGTACTGTAACTCCAACCACATATCACCACGGATAACAAAAAGAAAATAGTAGGAAGACATAAAGCTCAAATAGATGCAATCCAGAACAAACTGCAGACGAGCAACCCCAAAAAAAAGACACCGAAAAATCTCACCTTCCATTGGCTGCGGCCCCTCAACAACATCCTGGTGCGGAACAAGCATTTCCTCGTCCTGGTCCTGTCGCGGCTGCTGCAAACAAAAATCGCTAGAATGGTTCAGGACTCGGAGCGGCCACGAGAACATGACCTAAAAACCACCACCGCAGCACTACTCGAATCGAAATCGATCAAAACCAATCCTGGACCGCGAATTCCTCCTTACGAAACGGTAACTGCGCGTTTGGAGCGATAAGAGTGGCGCGAAGGCGATTGGGGTTCGGAGATTTACCTCGGGGGCGCGGGGCACGACCATAGTACTGCAGCGGTCGGCTCCGGCGTCGGCGGACGGAAAGAAGACCGGATTGTGGCGGCGATCGCCGCGAAGAAGAGCGGATTTGAGACCAGGGTGTGCTAGGGTTTAGGGGGGAGGCGCATGAGGAAGGGGAGAAGGGAAGAGCCGGGGAGAAAATATTGGGAGGGGTTTTCCAGTAAAAGGCTGCGGGGCGCGGCTTTTTTTTTTAGATGGAAGGGGAACTGCGGGGCGCGGCATTGATAGGCGGTTTGCGGTTCATGAGTCTGAAGTCCGGACTTCGGAATTTGGCGAAATTGGCTGTGTGACACAACTTTGCTGGTATTTGCCAGTTCACATTTAACTTTTCAATATACTATGTTTGGTATCACTACAATTTTACGGCTCTTTGTCAAAAGACACTGCAAGCAATGAAATATTGTTTCGATGTTTTAGTCAAAAAACTTTTGAAAATGACTTCAGTGCCTCTAGCCAAATCGACACCTAAGTCGAACTGCCGTTCTCACGATACTCCTCCCCCCACTCCCCCTCGGTTCTGTCTTCTCCTTCCTCGCATTTACAACATGACCATCCACCAGAGCCGCCGCACCCCTATCGCCGTGCCTTTGTCGTGCACTTTCGTCGTTCCTCTTCTACCGCACCGAAGCGATGGACAGCCAGCCGCCCTAGCATCGTGCGGGGAGAGGACGACCACCACAAGCGCTAGGGTTGCGTCCTCGCTAGAGAGCAGTGTGGTCGAGGCTGCCAGGGCCCTTATTGCTTGCGGTGTGTTCTGGCAAATAGCCCTAAAATTGTAATGGTACGTGGCATATATTGAAAAGTTTAGTGTGAACTGGCAAATGCCAGCAAAATTCAGTGTCCTACAGCCAATTTTGCCTCGAATTTCGGTCACGCATGCACAGCGAACCGGACCGCTATGGCACGGTCGCCTGGGCCACTGCGAACAGTGTGCCTATGCTAGATGTCGCTCATGCGACTGAAACGTCACGATTCGCTCACCCCACTGGTGATGGTCGTCTTCAACTTCCGTCTCTGGTTCATTGGCAATGAGCACACCGCCGAGAATCTATTATGCGCATGGTTTTGTGCTCCGCTCGATCTTCCTCCTTGTCCCTCGAACCAAGATACATAGAGGAAGGCGGGCCCGATAATGGGCGGTAGGACGGTGCGGTGCTGCCGACCACCAGGGGCGGAAGAGATTGGGAGGAGGCAATCGCGACAACTAACCTAACAAAGTCCTATTAGCATGGCGGCGGAGAATATGAGGACGTCGTGGGAGCCTAGATGACAACGACATCACAACCGTTAGATTAACGTGGCTGCGGGCGACGGAAGCAGGAGCTGCTAGGAACGGTGGTGGAAGACGGAGAAAGGGCATCTTGTCAGAGATGTAAGGGAATGATAAAGATACAAGAGGTAAGCGAACGCGATGTATGGTAGTCTCGCATCTCCCAAACAGTGGTGGAGCTAGGGGTTGGCAAGGGATATGGCCCTTCTAAGTTTGGCAACTTTTTAATCACAATACATCTACGATTACTTTAATGGTGTGTTAGATATGTGTTGCTTGCTTGCCTGATGGGACAGACAAAATAAAGTCTCAAAAGTTATTGCCACAAGTCATTTTTTTTTTGTGGTGTGTTGGCTCTCCTACGCCTTTTTTCGGCTCCGCTATTAACTGTGAATGTCACGTGCCACCCTTCTTCAACCTTGAGTGATTGAATCCTTTATGCGTGTGGACTCATACCCTCGTTTCGTCGTGTTGTCACCACACATAGAAGCATAGCGGCGTGCGGCAAGGCGACGTGGCGTCGCTGCTTGCGAATAGCGGAGAGGTGCAATGTGCGAGGATAGCGCGGTGACGAGGCCAACTTTCGCTGTGTTAGCGTGGCCACTATCGAGGGCAGCAATGGAGCGTCAGAACCACTCGCTAGCGTGAGAGTAGGTGACGGCGGTGGACGGAAGCCGCCAAAGATAGTGATGGAGGCGGAGCGAGCCAACCAACTCAAGCTTGGGCTCATGAGAAGCTCATGGGCTAGATAATGATGCTCCTTTACCTCGAGAGTAATCCGTGATGGAGGAAGGAAAGGCATCTGCATTGCCGGTGTCCGGGTGGAATATCTGCTTCATCCTTTGCGAATTGGAACGAAAGCTATATGATTGATTCATGTAATTATATGTATAGAGATTTGTAGTGATCAAGATAAATTTGTTCCTTTACCTATGAAAAGCGAGTCAACGTAATGTCGATCGACATATAGGCAAGACAATAGCTGGACTACGATCGTAAGAGAGACATCCATTGGGAGGAGAATAAGTGAAATGACGCTCGAGCGGTGAAGGTTGTCGTGTTTTTTTTTACGGAATAAATCATCCATGTCCAAATTTCTAGGAAGAATACTAGCCTGAATCGTCCGCCACAACACTTAAAAACGAACTAGAGGGACTACTTATTTTTGCTCTCCGGATCATTTCGTAGACGAATTTGATTTTATTTATTATTTATTTTGGCTGAAACAATTCTCCATCCAGACGTTTGACAGCCAGGCCCGTCCGTGTTCCGGACATTTCGCTTCGCGCCTGGCTAGAATCGCGGGCTGGCCTGGCTACAGTGCCAGCTACTAGTCTCCTTTCCCTTCCCATTCACATCCCTACCACACGGACCACCTCGAGATACGCGACATCTCCTTGCCCACACGCCACCGTTCCGGTTTCGTTACCTCGGCTGCTTTGCAGCGGCTGTTTTACAGCAACTACAGTGTTTCAGTTATTTTTTTATAGCCGCTATAATGTTTCTGCAGCCACTACATGTTGGCAGTTATCAATCAGCCCTGAACCCTTATTTTTCTGCAGCCGCACACTGCCGAACACGCCAAATGCCCGCTGCGGCTCTCCGCCCTGCCCTCACCGTTCCGGAGCGGCGCAAAAACCCGTTCTAGCCTCCTCGGCGCGATCGCCTGATTCCAGAACCTTCAATCTGGAGGAATACTGCGGCATGGAGGGAGTGACGGAGCTGGGCTTGTCGAGCGGGTGGGTAGCCGCCATATCGGACGAAGGGGAGGCGGAGGGGGAGGGGGAGTTGCCAAGGAGGTCCGACCAGCCGGTGCTGCAGGTGGCGAGTCTGGAGTCGGTGCGCTCGAAGTCGCTGGAGCTACAGTGCCTCCTGAAGCTCTCCGACGGCCTCCACTGTGTGGAGGGCTCGCTCTTCTCCGAGCTGAACCACCTCGTGTTTGACGGCGTCCTCCGCGCTGGCGCCGTACTCCGCGTCCTCGAGTATATTTGCACCAACCGGCAAAACCGCAGGTGAGGAAACAGATTTCTCCCGACAAAGGAAAAGATTTTTCCTTTGATTGATTTTGGTCGGCACTGACATTTCGAAAGCCCTAGGGCGATTTGGTCATAAAAAGGTTTTCTCATTTCGATTTGTTGAAGCAAGGAAAATACTACAACTGCCAAGCTAATATCCCGTGAGCGAAAACATGATTCTGCATTGGTTACAGAACAAATTGATCTCTAAAGAGGAGGTACTATAAGCAAAAACTTATCCCCCAACCAATTCAATTGGTATCTTGAACGGCCCTCGACCATACTAGATAGACCTTAGGGGGCACAAATGGCATTCAGGCAACCCCACTCGTGGCATCCCATAGTATGTTGTTGCTCATAGTTCTAGTGTTTAGTACGGCATGCCTACCGACGAAGTACTTATTGATTTGAATGGTTTGAACTATGTCATTGGGATTTTTGTCTGCTTACAGTGTTTAGGACGGCATGCCAAATGCAGACTAATGAAACAGGCTACGAGAAAAGGAGTTCCATAAATGTTTGAACTGTCTGCTGCTCTGGTTGTATCATCTAAACTGTTATTATTTCGCTTAGTGCTCGATTTCTTTTCCTGATGTTTATGCTTGGATTTAAAGAATTTGTTGTGTTGTGAACCACATGTTGGTCAAAAGTCGATATATTTTGGAGATTGCTCGGTAAAATATATAGTGCGTCATCCTGACTCCTTAGGTCGTAGAATTTCAGTAATCCTTTTGTTTCTGCTGAGTTATTTGTTTTCTTTGAACATGCCATTTGCTCCAGCTAATTGTATGTTCTTGTCCTGTTTAGTTTTGCTTTTTTGTATTCAGTTTTCCAGCGATATTTGTATGCAACAAGATAATTAAGCCGTGCATTTTATATCCAGGTATATCATTGTTAGGCAAGTTGAAATAATAAAATGTCAAGGCGGACTGATTGGAAGCCCCCAACTCTATGACAAGTTCGAAAGTAAATCTGAGCAGTCCGCTAGATCAGCGACCAGTGCTGATCCACCTCTTTGTGAATCCTATTCTGGTGGCCTCTGCATTACACCACCTTACATCAAGGTGGAAGATGCTAATATACTGGAACATCATGGGACTTGTGATGGATTCAGTTCTCCTGAAAAAGGCGTTGTTGGTTCATCTGCTGCGGCTATTGCAGAACTTGTCGTCTTGAAATCTGTTGCACAAATTAGAAATGAAAGTTTGGGATGCTCAGATAACCAGAACCTGTTACCTTGCATTACCTTGGGGACAGTGGAAGGTGCTAACAGTTTGGTATATGATGGGACTTCTGATGAATCCCATGCCACTGACCAAGGTATGGTTGGTTCGTTGATTGCCTCAAAGGCAGAACCTGCCATTTTGAAGACAGTTGCCCAGATTAAGGATGAGAATTTGGGATGCTCAGCTAATCAGGACTTGATCTCTGTGAAGGCTTTTCTGACATATATTAGTACCGAGAATTTCTGTTATGCTGTTTGCCCTCTGGTGGTGAATGGTAGGGAATGCAATTCGAGGTTGACAGCTAATGTTGATGGCACGTGGCACTGTGACATGTGCAAACAAAGTTTTACATCAAAAATTTGTGATTACAAGTTTGTGCTCGTCATTCAGATTAGTGATGCCACTGGTATGACTTGGGCTTTTGCGTTCCAAGAGGTTGCTGAGGAGATATTTGGGCGCACAGCAAAGGAACTCTACTTATTGAAATGTGAAGAGCAAGATTCTGCTAAATTTGATGACATCATAGATGGTGTCCGGTTTCATCAATATCTGTTCCAATTAATGGTTCAAAGGGGAGTATTTGATTGCAAGCAGGTTATGAAATGCACAATTGTTGAAGCTGAAAAGGTGGATCCACCAACTGAAAGTTCAGAGCTTGGTTGCTCCATTGCTGCTAACGTGGGTTTCTCCATTCCGAAAGCTGCATCAAGATGTCCTCGAAGAAAGAGAGCCCGGTCAAGGGCGCGCGCCTCCAACACAGAACATACCAGAAGTTCTGGCGATGCAATGCATTGGTTTTCCGCAGATCAGCTCGGTCAGCTACAAGGAAATACTTATGGCGTCATGCCTGCTGCAGTTCTCGCAACACAAAACCTTCAGGCTTGCAGCACTTGTGGATTTGCACTTTTTTGGGCACAAGGCACAACTGCCCCTCAGGTATGGACAGAGCAACAGCCTGCAGCTGAGAGCTTCATATATGGTTCTTCTGTACTTGGCACAAGATTAAAGACTGTCGAAGCCAGTGGTATCTCTGGGAGTTCCAAGTCATAGGCAGGAAGCTGAAGGCTTTTAAGCATTTCCTAGGGTGGGTAATTTTGTGAAGTTCTCTTTTGGTTAGAGCCAGGAATAGAACATCTACGATATCCATACAGTTATGTCTGAGACTTCCACGTTCTGTCTGGATTCGTATCGTCATGTAGCTTCAAGCAAGCCATGCATGTACTAGTGCATCAGTATTTTATTATGTCTTCAAAGAGTACGACATGTACTACTTATGTTTATGTGCTGTCCTGGTCTGAAGACCTGAGCTTTTGGAATGCTGTTGTTGCACCGTCTAAGATGCGACACTCAGCAGATTGACTTTGAGTTTAAGGGTTGCATATGAGGCGCAGCACAGTAGGGGAATGAGGCACGGATGATATGCAAGTCATTTCCTTTTGGACGAACAAAGTGTGTGCTTGTCGCTTTGCATCTTGCTAGGGTCTGGGGTCTGTGTTTGACATAATTGGTGCGACACCGCGAGTGGATGGATGACATTTTGGGTTTGGTATGTCGAAGGCTGTGTAGCAACGAGCACTGATCAGATGTTAGCATATTATTGGGTAGATTTGAGCGGAAGAGAAAAAAGTAAATTAAAAACTTGCCTTGTGTTGGTAATGGGCCCAAATGGCCGTGCGTTTTGAACTAGGCCTGCAAAGCAAACCGTTTCGCGAGGAAGTCCTCGCCGATAAATGCTTCTCCCGCGCTAGCCGTAGCCGGCGGTCCGGCGCCACTCCGTCTCGGGCGGGCCACGCGATCCTCCTTCCCCGACGGCGTCCGGCCTCGACGGTGGTGAGAAACCCCCGCCCGCCGATCCTCCCTCTAGCTCTCGCTTTCCACCTCACCTCGGTAAAAGGCGGTAACCCTAGTTTTCGGCGAGCAGGGGTCTTCTTCCAGTTCCCGGCGCGCGTCCTCCTCCCGACGACCCGCAGGTTCTTCTTCGTTCCCCGCCGGCATCCGACCGCCTCCGCGCGTGCGAACCTCCAGGATTCCGAGCAGGAACTCGATCCTTCTCCGACAGTCCCTGACCTCCTCCTCCCTCCCTGCTGCCCACGCTGCTCCGAGAAGGTGAGTGCCCTCCCGCCCCTTGCTCCCCCACCCACTTCGAACCCTAATTCACCTCACTCTTCAGATGTTCGCGACCCTGATTCATGGTTTCCCTTTCATTCGTTGGTATGGCTTGCGCTGGAACTTTCCACTGGGTTTTACCTGGGTTGACGAGTTCCTATTTGGATTTATTTCGGTTTCGTTCGTGGAGTATCATGCAATTTCCGACTAGCAACGAAAGGCGGTTGGTATCTGAGACAATCAGTGGAGAAATTGTCAGTGGACTTTGGTTTCTGACATAGGTGGACGCAGTTTTGTCAGTTTCCAGGCCGAGATGATCTGTGAAATTTTGTTACCTTAAGTGGTCTGCTGCATTTCTGATCTTATATGTATTTGTCTGAAAACATAATGTGTTGTTTCGGTAGGTTGATTGATAGGCATGAACGTTTCTTCAGGTAGTTGTGGAGAAATTTCGGCCAAGGACAATTGTTCTTAGTTCATTTGTCAGTATTGGCCATTGAGGAGTGTACAGTTGAAGCATCTGTCTTCGATTCTTGGATTACAATTAGCAGGCTGCAGCAACTGTGCCGTCATCTATTCTTTTGAAGTTCAACAACATGGAGGTATGCATGTTGTTTTAATGTAATAGCAGTTTGTTCTAGATATTCTCCCAGTTTGGTCATCTTGTTATATAACTCTAGGAATTGTTGGTTGACCTATGGTGATGTCTATAGAGATGTTGGTTTTTTTGGAATCTATCTTTGACACTTTGAGAGGATGAAATCAGGTCATGCATAGTATATAGGAAATGAGAGACCAAAGTGAACAAAACATACTGTCCTTTACAACTATTTCATGTCATGTAACCTTTCCCTGAGTTACTCTATTACCCTTCTTTTTATGTTTTATCTAGAATATCTTATATTTTAGCTGATTTTTTTGTTATTTGTCTTTATTGAAGGATACTATCCGACTGGTGGATATGATTGGTATGTTAGAAAACAACCTCTGTCACTTTTTCTTACCTCATATTTTAATCTGTGACTTTGATAAATTAAATTTCAGGGTTTCTTGTTTCGCTCGTGATCACATTCATACCAATGTAAGTATTTGTAGTTTTCTACTTTGATCATTAAGGAGATATTGAGATGTGTCCCATTTAAACAATTCAACATATGTCACTAGTCGATTAATGGTGACACATGGCATTAAATGTTGATACGGGACACAACTGGATTCTCCACACCATACTTCTATGCGTATGAAAAATTAGCCCTAACGCTTCACCTTTTTCATTTTATTTGTGGAAAGGAATCAACGGAACGTCCATATTAGTGGGCCTTGGTTAATGTTATCATGGAATGGGAATATGAATGTCATCATATCAAGAATATGAATGGATTCAGTAATATGAATTTGTGAAGGATTCAAGAATTTGAATGTGTCATACATTATGGGTCTTCATGGATATTGTTTCCTTGGTTGCAAGCATACAGATGGAATTTATAATATGCCAGTTTTCTTTATTTTAGAAATACTAGCGACATTACTAGAGGAACATTAAGAGGTAACAGCATGAATACCTGCTTTCATTTTATTTTACTGATTACTGAATTCCAAACTTGTATCTATATTTTGACTGCATACTTCACGTCCCCCTTCCCTTTTAAAATGGGCAAATCTTTTCACAGAGGTCGAGTCAAGAGCCTTACACAGGTGGCAGTCACAAACGATGACATGCTTACTGCGCCACTTCTGTGTGTGCATGACCGTGGTATTGCTGCTATAAGATGCCAATGTTGGCTCTTAGTTTCAGTTTTTCACAGCTGCACCATGCTACTGTATGAATACAAGGATCACGGTGCCGCTGGTTGGGATTTCAAATTACTTTTCTGGTATTTTGGTCCTGCTATCAATCTGATTGTCAGCTTTGTGCTGCTGATATATTTGGTGTGCTATTATCCTATCACCAAGGTATGAATAACACGTAATGTAGCACATATAGATACTATATACTTCTTTTTCTTTGAAGCAATAATGTAGTATGAATTGACACTGACCTGGACACTTGCTTATAAGGTCACGGAGGTCATTATTGGCTTTGGATTCATTGCATATCTGTCGATTGTTTTGACTGACCTGGCGTGTCTCAAGAGCACTGTTATATGGGAGATTTTGCTTATCCCAATCACTATGTGCATGCACGCAATGCGCTTTGCAAGCCAGGTTTGACCTCTTCAATTAAGTTTTGAATGTATCATACATTTGCTTCATAATATATGTATATATGACTGAATTGAAACAAAATTAGTGCTGAGTGTTATTAGCACATAAGAAGAGTATACATATAACTTTTGTGTTGAATATATAACAGAAAGAAATCAAGAGATGCTTGTTTTGTTGCAGCTCGGACTACACACAATATGCCAAAATTTATAGTTTTATGTGGCATTTTATTTACATTTTTTATTGATTTCAATACTAATGCAGGAGCCATTAACAAAATTTGAGTGGATGCCTTTCTCAGTTGCAGTCTTAGGGTTTACTCCTGGCATTTTATGCCTCATTCCACCACATAACAAATCTCTTACTGAGTATCTGATGCAGCATATACCTTTTAAAGTAAGTACGATTTCTTAAAAAAAAACAAGTACAAAAATTACTATCAACATACTCACTTTCTTATCTTGTGTTTTCCCTTTTCTAGATGGCTACTCTTATTGCTGCTGCTTCCAGACTGTCTGATGCCATTTTCTTATGCTATAACAAAACAAGGGAGAAAGGGAACTACTTCAGAAGCAGGTTACAGGAGTGCTTCCTATGACAACCTTACGTTGGGTAAGCCTATGTTTATTTGTGGATGCTAACGTGCTATATTGAGAACACTCACTTGCTATTACTTGTTGAGAAAATTATCTGCTCCCTACACACGCCACACTCCCGGCAGCGCTGGAATGATTTGATTGCACTGAAAATTCAAAATAATACACCTAATTGGCGACCAGGAAACTGTAAAATAGCCATAGAAAACCACCCATCACATAGGTACTCATATTCATTTTAGTATTACTAAAATACTGAAACGTTCCAACACGAAGGCATTATATTTTCGGAAACCTGATTATTCTTTTTAATACAGGGCTTGAAACCCTGGTTCCATTTCCTTTAGCAAAACTAAGTTCCAACAACATCGTTCAACTTTCTTGAGTGACAGCTTTCCATTCCTTTTGCCGTACTAGTAGGTATAAGTAATGCTCATGTGTTGATCAAATTTAATTGTTTCTTTGGTAGCATGTCGTTTTGAAGGGTTGGTCTCTGTGAATGGTTTTGTTTTAGAATCTCAGATCGCAATATGATATGTGCTGGAGGTCTCAGGTTTCTGTTCACCCTTATCTACCTTGGGTTAGGAGTATCTATTGATTAGCTCTTCAAAACCTTCATTTCGGGTAAAAAAACTGCAGTACTGAAAGCTTTTTGCACTGCTTAGTTATTGTCCTTGGCATTCAGCTGTAAAATGCAAAGGTTGACTACGAAGCGAAATAGTCCTTCTTTTAGAAAATGGAATATATTTCAATATTCCAGATGCATCGACCAATGCATATGGCTGTTCATTATTACAAAACCAATGAAGTGTTCCATCATAGAAACAGGAAGGAAAGTGGAATATTCCTATACAGTTCAAACTAAAAACTTAGTAGATTTAGCTATTTCTATATCAAAAGGAAAGATAAGCTAGCACTCTTGATTCTTGAAAATATGACAGCACAGAATGACTAAGTTTTTTTGGTTCGTTCCCCGTGCTGTAATTCAAAAAGTCAGCTTTTCCACCTAGTTTCATTATAGAATTCTTTAACATTAATGTTATCAACGAGTTAGGATCATGCTTGTTTTCTTGTCTAACTGTGGTTCCAATATAGCTCTTTTTTTTAAAAAAAATTAATATGGCTATATTTCACCTCAAAATGATTTATTTGATTGTAGCCTTCCCCCCTATCTTCTGGAGTTTTGGTTGTAGCCTTCCCCCCTATCTTTAATACTATTTATTTGATGCTTGATCATAATATGGTAGTTGTCTCTTCCTTCCATTGATGTATTGCAAAAGCGATAGTTATGCAGTTGACGAGTCATATCTACAATAGTGCTGACAAACTCAGCGTATTATTTATGTTTTGTAATACATTATAAGATTTTCAATGCATATATGTTTCGGCGACTTAACATCATTATCATCAATGTTTAGGGAACTGATGGGATAATCTGGATACATGTTCCGAGCTTCAGGTTTGCATTGTCACTTTATATGCAGCGGTTCAATAAAAGTTTTCACTAAATCCTCACTAGCATAGTTGTCAGAAATTGAAGTGTGCAGTTATGATTAAAACACCGTTGTATGCTATGAAAATCTGGAAATTAACTATTAGACTGCCAATGAAATTGTATATGCATTGTATCTTTAGCGAATATAAGTCGGATATTGGTGTCCATACATCGACAGGTTATTTGTACCTGAATACACCCAGTAATTGATAACTTTTGAGCTTACTTATTCGCTCTACCTCCTTGTTTCTATCAGGTGAATGGTGACTTCACGCTTTTGGTGCTTCAGTCTGGACGGTCAGTCAACCCGCTCAAACTATCAGATCGATGGTGGTTGAGTCTTTGATATTGTGATCTGAGGTGCATAGATGCAAGAAAACAGACATTGGAGTTCTATTATAGTCTGCTGAAGTGCAGAAAGTACCAGTTAATTAAGCAGGAAAAGAAGTAGGCACCTTTTTGGGCTTGACATAGGTCGCCAACAACTAGTGTTGAATTTCGTATAAACTGGTAGTAACAAATAGCAGAAATCGACTGTGCTCTGCAATAGTAGCTTTGAATACCAACTTTCGCACTGCGAATTGTTTGTGGCTTGTTGCTCATGTGGAGATGATTACGGCCTTAGGTGGGTTTGACAATGGAATGGCTGCCTCGACACCGAATTGCACACTGATTGTCACTGCTGCGGACACAAGAAAATAGTATAGTAAGTTTAGAGGTGCCTAGGCTGGATGCAGATCTTTTTTCGTTCTGACAGTATAAACCTTTGAACTGTAATTGTTCCTTGTTGACTTCTACTCATTTCAACCCTTGCCTCTCGTTCATTAGTGATGATATGCGCTGCTGTGGTTTCTGTCAGAAAAATGTTTCGCCACTTCTATCAGCGAAAACCCACTGCTGGTTGTAAACTCCTGATGTGACTGGTTTCTGATTGGACTGATCTTTGAACAAACGTTCAGTGAATTCAATATTGAACAGCATTCCACTCAATGATCTTTTCTGAATCCAAGGTACACTGCTGCGCTCAAATTTCAGAGATCGTAAACAAAACAATTCTTGCTTCAGAGAGATTACAGGCGTTCAGCCTCACCTAATAACGATGGTTACCGTTCTTGTCCATCATGCACCATGCGGACGATCATACATTCATACTTTGGGAAAAATCGCTGCCATGCGGTCGCGTAAGCGCTGTGACAGTCCCCCCACCTCTACGCCCCTTGCCCAGTGCCTCTCAGCGCAGTCCCGCCGCGGGTCCACACCACACGCGCACAAACGAGCGATGCCCAAGAAGTACATGACGGACACGTCCCGCGGCTCCACGGAGATTCCTTGCCGAACGAGGAGTCCAGTTGCTCCACGTCTCCACGTACTTGCCTTCGAGTTCCGTTCGACTTTGTAGTTTGTTAATGATCGAACTCCTGTATTTGGCTTCAGCTAGCTAGTCCGCAAGAAAGTTTGATAAATATGATACGGTTACATATGTCAAAGCCAGGCCGATATGAAAGCTGGCTCGTTTCTCACCTAGCTAGCTAGGTTTATTGCGGCCGTCTAAACACATCTGCAGTGTGCATCCATGGGCGCCGGCCATTCAGAAGACGAGCACCGCAGTTTCGCGGAGAGGCATCCAAATGCAGCAGATTGCATCGTAGTTACACTAGCAACTACGTTGTTCTTGTTCGTATTCCTGCTCTTTTCGAATTTCTACATCGTACATAGCTTCCGGCAGCCGGAGTTCTGGGTTAAAGTGACGGGCGTGG
>LAPY01001405.1:102775-114868 GCA_000970635.1 Eragrostis tef
AGGCATCCAAATGCAGCAGATTGCATCGTAGTTACACTAGCAACTACGTTGTTCTTGTTCGTATTCCTGCTCTTTTCGAATTTCTACATCGTACATAGCTTCCGGCAGCCCGAGTTCTGGGTTAAAGTGACGGGCGTGGAGGGGCTCGACCGGAGCACCGACGCGGTGACCGCGCCAACCTTCAACTTCACTCTCCGCGTCAACTACGAGCATGGCTCCCTCGGCATGCCTATCTGCGGCAAGGGAAGCAGCGTGGTGGTGGTGTACGCAGGCGTTCCGATTGCGCACGGCGATCTCCCTGAGTTCTGCGCGAAGCTTGATGTCGTCGCCTCTGTCCCGGTCGTGGCCACGAGCGAGGGACTGGGCCTGCCCGACGAGCTGTTCGATCGCATGGAGAGCCAGCGCCAACGGAACGAAAGCGTGCCGCTGGCGGTGCATGTACGGATAGACAAGTTAACAGGCAACCGAGGAAGGCCTGTGCAACTGTGGTGCACGGCAATACTGCATGGGCAACCAGCTGGGCCATTTGTCTGCCCAGTACTCAAGTAGGCATACAGTACATATTCATCAATGACTATATCTATATAACACATTGTATATATAATCACTTTCCCCTTTTCGATAGTCCATATTTTTTCCACGTGTCTCGCATTTACGAGTGGAGAGAGTTTAGAATGTCTTATTCATCTTTTCTAAGTTTTTTCTCACTGAGATGTGTGTTTTATTGAAATAAGAATATAAATGATTTTGATAACAACAGGGTCTCGAAAATGACCTTTGACTATAGTTTTTACTGAAATAATGTTGTAATACTAAATAAATATATGATATTTGGATACTATGTAAGGCAAATCTATGCATATGATGACCTAGGTGCACTTAATAAACGAAATATTGCAAAACTTTGTCGATGGTCAAAATTAGAAAAAAAAATATCACCAGAACCTTATCCAAAAATAAACTATGGTATTTAATGATAAGCTTTTTGTTATTTTCTTTGAGTGATACCACCTTTTATAACTTAAAATGGCATAAAAATAATAGGTAACAAATTTTTTGTTCACACAGATAAGTTATAACATTGGTCACTTGGTGCATTGTCAAGAACTGTAAATATGCTCTTTCAATAATATATAGATGTTGTCTCAAAATTTGTATGCCTCTGCCTGCATGGAGTCGGCACGTCCAACGTAACTGTTGCTGTGATATTGTGCATGGAGACCCGATCAATTTTGAGCATTGACTAGACTTTGAATTTTGGAGTCGGCACGTCCAACTATTCAACGTAAATTACTGTCGATTGGGTTGTTTGTTCTGAATTTTGACATAAATTACTGTTGCTGTGGTTTAGCTCCGGACTCTCTGCTTGTCTAGTCCGCAACAAAGACAAACAAACAACCCGATCCAACTTTCGCAAAACACACACACACACCAAAAAAAATAATAAAAATCCAAGAACGTAACGTGGACTTCTATATCCAACGCCGCTGTATCCACAAGGCAGTTCTCCACCCTCCATTGATCATCTTCGTGATATCATCAATGGGCGCCGGGCTCTTAGACGATGAGCGCCGAGGCTCCGTGGATGGCCAGACGAGGGTGGCAAATTGCATCATAGGTGCATTGTCCATTGTAGTATTCTTAGCATGCCTGCTCCTAATGGTTTACAGCTGCTTCTACGACTTCGCGCCGCCGGAGTTCTGGGTGAAAATTCAAGGTGTCGAAGGGCTCGACCGGAGCACCGACGTCGCGGCGGAGGCTCCCGCCTTCAACATCCTCCTCCGAGTCAATTATGACCTTAGCGTCGGCCACCACTGGCCGCAGCTCTGCGGCAAGGGAGGCAGCGTGGTGGTGGCCTACGCAGGCGTGCCGCTCGCGCACGGCGATCTCCCCGAGTTCTGCGTCCCTGTCGGGGTCGCCGGCTCGGTCAACCTTGTCGCCACGAGCGACGGCTTGGGCGTGCCCGACGAGCTGTATCAGCGCATGGATAGCCAGCGCCAGCGGCAGGGACGCGTGCCGCTGACGGTGCATGGGTGCACGGCAATACTACACGGGCAACCAAAGGGGCCATTTATCTGTTCGATTCTCAAGTAGACGCGGTATATTTAGTTTTGTACTACATATTTTGTTACGCCACATGATTCCTCATTGTTCAAGACTGCTGCGATGCCACCAGGGAATCGAAGTTGCTGCTCCACGATTGAGCCTCGTTGTTTTGTGCTGCATATTTTCCCAGCAATTACAGGGGATGAGAAACGATTGCACCAGGATTTTTTTTGTACGCCTCATTGTTCAGGATGCTTGTTAAGCCAAAGGGGATGAGAAACTGGATTTTTTTTGTACGCCTCACGTCAGTAGTTTTCAGTCTCAAACGGTAGATCAGGATTGGATTCAGAGAATATGGCGATGGTCCAATGAGGCTGACTCCCGGAAGTAGCAAATTAAAGCAAAGTTCGATGCAACTGGTGGCACCTCAGCAATTACTACCATGTACGTCCAAATTACGTGTTTGAGGACTCTGTAAATTTCCATCAACGCATACTGTTAGACTGCCGACGAAATTTTCTACTCCAAATCCAAGCAGCACATTTTGCTTGTAAAGAAATTTTGGTCTTTCGAAGAGAAAAAAAAAAGTTATACGTACCGACAAACTGTTGGAGGCCTGATCAATAAACAGCCGCTCGCTCATGTTTTACAAAGGTTACCGTGACCTAATAACGATGCATGACTATCCTCCTTGTCCATCAACCCAACCTTGCAGGCGACCATACGTTGGGGAGGATCCGTTTCAGCGCGACGGCCTTTGTGGTAAAGCTTCACGTCGACGTCAAGCTCCAGCGTGCCCAAGCGCCATTCCGACGCCATGCGCTCGCGGAGGCGCCGCGACAGCCCCACCATGCCTCCTCGCGCCACCACCTTCACGTCCCTCGCGCAGTGCCACGGCGCCACGCTCGCCCAGCCGAGCGCGACGCCCGAGTACGTGACGGCCACGTCCGCGCTGTCGACGCACCCGTGGTTCGCCCGGAGCGTGACGTTGAACGACGGCGAGACCACGCGGGCGGCGTGGCCCGGGTCGATGCCGTCGTAGCCGGTGAGGTCGACGGAGAAAGAGGGGGCGCGGTACGTCAAGGTAGACATGCCGATGATCACCAGTGCCGATAACAAAGCCACGATCAGGAAGCAGCGCTTGTTGCCAACACGTGCGGAACACGCCGCCGACCAGCCATCGTCGTCGTCGCCGCAGGATGCTGCATCTTGCATGGCGTGATAGGGCTCGTTCGCCGCTGCTTCGAGGTCGGTGCCCAAACCCATCGTCGTTTGTTGAGTACGTACGTAGCTCTCACAAATCACAGCAGCGGGAACAGGGGGCACGAAAGTGGTTGGAAAAACGTCAGCGAAATCAAAATTTCGGGACGATCGTGGAGTACTCCTTGTTTGTGTTGTTGGCATCCGAGCGTCTATATGGAGATTCCTTGCCGGAGGAGGAGTCCAGAAACTCCACGTACAACTGATGGCCTTCGTGTTCTGATGTGTAGCCCCTTGCTATACGATCCACCTTGTGGTTTGTTTAATGATCGAACTTCTATTGGATTTCAATGCCTAGTCCGCAAGAAAAAGCTAACTTGTATCCAAGACAATAGTGCTATATACTAAGTTGTAATCAACATGGACGTATCTATCAATGCCAGGCCGATAGTACAATCGTTTGCCAGTTTCTTTCACTTACTATTCGGTAGGCTGCGGCTGCGGCTGTAGAAAAATAACTATTATATAATAGTAGTAGATATCTCAAAGCCGTCTAAACATATCTGCTACATCCATGGGCGTCGCCGGCCTTTCAAAAGACGGCGAGGAGCACCGCACTTTCGCGGAAAGGCATCCATGGGCAGCAGAGTGCATGGTTAATTGTCACATTAGGGACTACGCTATGCATGTTCGTATTCGTGCTCTTCAGGCCAGCAACTCGAGTTCTGGGTTAAAATGACGGGCGTGGAGGGGCTCCAAGCTCCATTGCAATTCGTTTTAACTGTTGCGAGCTCTGCGTCTCTAGTGGAGCACTATGACAGTCTGTCTGACTGCTCGAGCGAGGGACAACGACGAGCGACAAATACTACCTCCTCAAGCCATTGCGGAGAAAAAAAATTAATCAGATGTATGATTACAATCTGATGGCAACCACCTCCACTCAGTCAAGGAGGGGGATACGATTGTTCAGATTTTTTTTTCACATTGACTGCAACATATTTATCTTCTCATCAAATAAAAGCAACAAGGAAACAAGAAAAAGACCTGCCTAGCTAGCTCGTTTACACCTAAGAAGATACTATTACTTGACTGTCTTCCGGATAAGGATATACTCCATCTCCACGCATAAAGAGAAGCGGGCATACAAACGGCCCCGCTGGTTGCCCATGCAGTACTGCGGTGCACCACACCAAAATCGGTGATTTGCCGGTGCCAGTCATCCCACGCATCCGCACGTGCACCGCCAGCGGCACACGTTCATGCTGTTGCCGCTGGCTTTCCATGCTCTCGTAGAGGTCATCCGGCAGGCCCAGCCCCTCGCTCGTGGCGACGACGGGAACCGAGCCGACGACCCCCGGCGGCACGCAGAACTCGGTGAACTCGCCGCGCGCGAGCGGCACTCCGGCGTACGCCACGTCCACGCTGCCTCCCTTGCCGCAGAACTCCCGGTAGTGGTTATTCTGGTTGTCGACGCGGACGGTGATGTTGAAGGTGGGCGCGTTCACCGCGTCGGCGCTGCGTTCGAGCCCCTGCACCCCGGACAGCTTCACCCAGAACTCAGGATCCTCGAAGCCGAAGTAAAGGATCAGGACACAGATGAAGACCACGAAGGCTGGGAATATCGCAACGGAGATCGTGATCTTTATACAATCTCCCCACGGAAAGGATCCCTCCTCGGAACCGCGGGTCTCTTCTTCCAAGAGGCCGGCGGCCATGGATCGATATTGCTGTGACGAGGGACGGCCGCGAGATGTCAGGAAAACGAAACTAAAGTTTAGCCCAGCTAGCTAGAGCTGGACTTGACGGATATATACAACCGTATGCTTTATTGGATACGGGTTGCGCGCGTATATATGTTGCGGACTAGACAGGGACTCCACGCATATTCGCAACCAACATAAACACGATGCCGTTTCGTTGTAGATCACGCGCGCAGTAGAACTTTTTTTAACTACCTCCGTATTCTCTGTTTCTCCTGTTTGACAAGCAGACCTGAACACAACAAACAATGGGTGCGGGCATCGACCTAGAAGCGGCGTCTGCCGAGCCCTATCACTTAGCGCCTGGTGGAGGTCGCCGCCGCCGCGGCAGGGGCTCCGCGATCATGGAGGACGAACGCTTGTTTATGGCCGTGGTGGTAACGGTTTCGTTGGTGCTGACATTTGCTCCCATGGCCATATACTTCTTGACGCACCGCGAACCGTCTCGCTCCATCCACCTCGCCGGCTACGATGGCCTCGACCCGGGCCGCGCCGCCCGCGTGGTCTCGCCGTCGTTCGACGTCACGCTCCTGCTGAACCACACGTGCGTCGACAGCGTGGACGTGGCCGTGATGTACTCGGGCGTCGCGCTCGGCTGGGCGCGCGTGGAGCCACGGGACTGCGCGGAGGGGCGCTGGGGGAGGGACGTCGAGGTCGTCGCACGGGGACGCGGGGTGGGGCTGTCGCCGCGCCTCCGCGGCCGCATGGCGTCGGACTGGCAAGACTTGGGCGCGCTGGAGCTTGACGTCATCGTAAAGAAGTACCGCGAAGGCGATGACGACAATATCCCACGTGTGAACCGTGATAAGGTGAAAATCATGGACGGGAACAACAACCCTTTATTGGCCGATATACGTAAAGTGAAGATAAAGGCCTAGATTTGAGCCTATATTGCTATTATAACTCTCCCAACATAGTAAGATGGACTCTTGTATGGGAGGACTCTTAGTTAATGTTATTCTTCTTCTTTTTCAAAATAACATAATATAGACGCAGTCACTCACAAATACTGTAAAATCTGGCTTTGTTGCACGCCTGATCCAACCCCGATTCAATTTGTGTCTGGCTTTCGGGTCCGTCAAAGCTAAATGGATTTGAACGGACTCCCATCCGAACAGACACAGAAACATGTTGACCGTTAGATCTCAATCGGACGGTTGTGCTCATTGATTGAAAGAATCCATTGTTTTTCACCTGAAAATTAGTCGCCACGCTTTAAAAATGTATGCATAAAAAATTTCAACAAACTGGATAGAGCATGTTATCCTTTGCATCATGCAAAATTTAGATGAAACGAAATTAGCACGCAAACGGGGTTTCAATTATTCATGTTGAACTTGCAACTCTTTTTACTATTCATGTGCTGAATTTTTTTTCTTTTTTTTTTCTCTTCTTGCACAATTATCTATTGCATCTCAAACTTTGCAACACGGTAGATAATAATTTTCACTATCCATTCATAATTTTGTTGTAATTTTTTGTGTCCATATTGCGATGCTACTAATGTTAGGAGCGCGGTAGCACCGCAACTGCGTGGTGCCACTGTTGACCCGGCTGTGCACCCGCTGCAGGTAACCAATAGTTTAGCTTGGGAGACTTTGTTTTTACCTTTATAATGTATTTTTGAAAATTGCAGTTTCAATATTCGTTCAACCTGTTTTCCAATGTTTCGACTCGAATCTGCTTCAGGACAAAGTTTTCTAGACTTCACTCTTTTACACATTTTGATTTCCACAGAACCTCTAATAACTCGTATAAATACTGATATTTTAATCTTATATCAAATTCGGACAAATTTGCACCAGAAGCTTAGGAATACAAGCAGCAACAATAAATATAGAAGACACACAACGTTGGTTACTGGTGACAGACGAGCTGTTGCTGTTTTTGATTTCATATGTTGAAAAAAAAAGTTATGAGAGAAACAATTTCGATGTCCAGTTTCCTCGAAATAGCCTCTGAATTGGGTAGCCTATATACTGAGTTGAGCTCTATATAACTGATTCGTATTCTTTACTTCTCGATCCCACATCCAAAAAACGTATGTTCCTATAGCAGAACCACGTTAGATTCTTAGCTACCTGTTACAAGTTCATATATTTCACGAGCCCTCGGCAGGGCCAGCACAGCACTATTTTTGTTCCTATTCTGTAACCGCTCATTTCTTAACTGCTGGAGAAGATGGTTGAACTCCAGTGTTTGTTTGTCTACACTGAAGACTCTTGACCCAATCATCAATCGGGGCGCAGTACAGAAGGGTCGAGCCACCACAAGTTCCAGGCATATTCGAGCAAGTCTGATTGCCTATCCAGAAGGAAGCTCCCAAGGTGTTCATCCGCGGTTCACCTGATTAGTACAAAGTAGTAGAACTATTTAAAAACTCAGATTTGAAGTTTGGACGTATGTAACAATCAGCCAGCTTAAATTTGTTCACCAATGGGTGTTATTCAGTTTTTGTACTGCCATTAAAAAAATTTTGTGGATCCCCATAAGATACACATAAACTTTTCTATTCAAGCAAAATGCATTGTTTCTTCAAGCAGCAACCAGACCAGAACTAGGATATGAAAATTCATCAGTAGTCTAACAACATTATTTTCAGTTTTTTTTAGCAAACATGGATGTTTACTAATAGCTGAACACTTCGTTGTCATGAGATCTATAAAGTTTGGTATAGTTTTTCATGCCATGGAACTATGAAAGTAAATTTTGTGAACTATTTACAGTTTAAGTGGCAACACAAGTCATAGACTGAAAGTCACTAAGCCTCTGGAATATGTTACAATGAAAATAACTGAATGTGACATCACAATGCAGTTCTGCATACTAACAATATTATACACACAGTTGCTAAAGACAATCGTATCTCTTCATCGATCAACACAAGACAGATACAATACAAGATACCAGCGGATTAAGCATCAAATATGTAGCATGAAAGATAGGAGAAAATGCAACCATTAATCCTCTGGAAGTTTCACCATTCCTAAAAGAATTACTTTGAGGTTTAAGCAATCTGCAGTCATAACTGAAGAACATACTAATATATGCGTATCGGAAACACAGAAAGAGAAATGAGCATAGATTTTTAGTCATTTATAACAGTATCCCTAAACAATTCTGTAATAAGACCAGGTCCGTGTGGTTTACTACAATCTAGTGAAAGCCAATTTGTGATTTCATACTCTTTAATTAAGAAAGAGATTTCATACATCAGAAGCAACTAAGGACAAGTTTATCTTTTCAAGTACCGCAGTTAGTCAGCAAGAAGATTTGGCGGAGCTAATCTTTCCTAATGTAAGATGAACAAGTGACGAAGACTCCACAAACAGAAACAACTTCACATACACAGAGCACTCCTATGACATGGTACAAAATAAAATAATGAATCAGCATGAGCGTATTAATGTCATTCATATCCACAGCTACAATAACCAGCAGAATGATGTAGTTATTTGAATCTAGATTTCTTTAATGAATTGGGACTGGGAATTTAAGCCTGTATCTTGAAGAGAGAACTAAATTATTTCATAGTTTCTATTCGAATTCCTTCACTGTTTCAATGGTCATGTAATAGTTACAAAAAGTTACGTGATTGGCAATCTGGCGCATTATTGTGTTTTCGCAGAATTATCAAGCAATATCAGGGCAGGAAGATAATTTTCTCAATTATAGGCTCAGCATATGCATGTTCTTTACATAAGCTTACCAGTACAAGTCTATGTCACCGGAAGCATTCCTGTAGCCTGCTCCTGAAGTAGTTAGCCCGCTCCCGTGTCGTGTGAAAGCATATGACTACAGCATCTGTAAGTCTGAATGTTGCAGCAGCAAGAGTAGCTATCTACAAAAGGAAAGAACATACGACAACAGAATGACAACACTGAATAAGTGGGATGTTCTTAAAGTTACATTTGGTACTTATTAGTTATTACCTTAAATGCCAGGTGATGTAACAGATGTGGTAGAAACTTCTCTTCCAATGGAATGAGACATAGAACTCCAGGAATAACACCAATCAGTAAAACTATCACAGGTATGGCTTCAAATTGTCCCAATGGTCCCTGCATTAGTAATGATAACCATGATATATTTATAAATTTAATTATTTTAGTCCCACTAAATCATATGATTATTGATATAATCAACTCTCCACGGTTTTGCGTTAACAAAAAGGTTAGTTGTGTAGAAAACAAAGAGGGGTCAAAAAAAGGAAACAAAAACAGATTGATGATAAATCAAGCTACATCTTTGCATCATAACAAACAAAAAATGGTTAAAAATTAAAGTTATCGGACCTGACTTGCAAACCGCAATGTGTGTGTGCATATAGTGAGATAGATGAGCAAGACTTCCAGTAACGTGGTACTAGTCTTGTAACACATCATGTCTGTAAGCAGCATTGACAGACAACCTATGCAGCCAAATCCAATTATGAACCTAGTCATGAAAACATCCTGCAGATGATATGTGAGTGTATATGCTGCCATTAGTTCATAATCTTGTTGAGCAAACAGAAATAAAAAGATAGTTTAGTTACATGGATTTCATTAGGTTATTTGTACCTGGGTAATAGGATAGTATCGCATCAACCTCACAAGTAGAACAATGCTGACAATCAGAATAAGGAAAGGTCCAAGAAACCTAGCCAACAGGCTCGCAAGATACCAATAGTTCATCTCAGCTGAATCTGACTCATCTTGCTTCTTCGAGAAAACGAGAAACTCCTTGACTATGATCTTGACTACGATCAAGATCATAGTCAGGCTGTGGAAAAAAGAAGCTAGAAGTCAGTATTGGCATCTCCTTGCCAGATCAATGTCAAGCATGCAATGGAGTCCCCAGACTCTAATGCTGTGAGAAAACACACAAGTGTAAGTATAGTGCAAAATGATGGACATTAAAATCAGGATAACAAGGTCAGGCTTCAGAATACATAACATGAAAACAGATAGGTAGTCTTGTTACCTTGTGGTGTTACTTTAGCCATTTTGCTAGAATTTTGAGGAAAAGAAAAACTAGCAAATATATTTTTGAAACCAATGAAGTAACATATGTAGACCCGTAACAAACTGCATACTAGACCATCGAGCAACAACATTCTCATTCCTGAATCCATGACCAACTTGCAATATAGAGTCCACACATATTCCATGATAACAGTAACCAAGGCCCCATCATATAATGTGTTCATTCCAATGATCCTTTCCACGGATAAAAGAAACATGGTGAAGCATTAGAAATGAAACTTGATAAGCAAGACGAAACATATTAATAATGACATGGGGAAACTCAAACTGTGCCCCATGCAAACATCCTGGCTGCTTATGTTACCGTCAATATCATACCAACAAATAAATTGGTTATGTTGGGTAACATAAGTGAAATTTGTGGGACACGGTCAGGTATCTCATTAGTGGTGTAGTACAAATACTTACGTCGGAAAATATGTCATGAGACCTGACACAAGAAGCCCTGAAATAAAGGTAAGCAAGTATATGAGAGTAAATTTTATAGTACTAAGAAATTGCAAAGCAAAGGTTGGTTTCATTTCATACCAATGATATCAAACGCCAATTCCATGGCATCCTTCAAAAAAGATCAAGACAGAGTAAGGTTGCATGAAATCAAAAGTTAAGTAAAGAAAGCCCAGCATGTAAAAGGTTATATGGCATGAAATAATTTATGAATGTGTTGAGAATAATACTTCATCGATTCACTATAGTCTTGTAGTTTACATTACATACTGGCTCATTGGCATTTGTAACAGTACGTACCAAAGATGAGTTAAGATTCATACCCAAACATTTTTCGAA
This sequence comes from Eragrostis tef, assembly GCA_000970635.1. Lineage (NCBI taxonomy): Eukaryota > Viridiplantae > Streptophyta > Magnoliopsida > Poales > Poaceae > Eragrostis > Eragrostis tef. Next base: position 113,595 of record LAPY01001405.1, read on the forward strand.
AGACCATATCCAAACAATTTTTCGCCCTGATTTTTCAAAGAGTTTGCTCCAAGAAATTCAATTCCATAACAACAAAAATCTCTAACTCCACCAAGAAAATGAAATGCAATAAAATTATACTCACTAATGCCGATTCATACAAGCCACTTTGATTGCTGGCCTAAACATTAATGGAACTTGCACAGAAAATAACTAGAAGTAGTAATTGCGAGTCCACTTCCAGTGTGAGATTAGAAAGCGACAGGTGTATCGGGTTAGGCTAAAACCATAACAATTCACAACTTAAGTTGCCTGATTTCACTTCGCAAATAAGAACGTCTTCCGGGGTTAGGGTTTAGTAAGGCAGGCGAGAGAGGAGGATGAGGGGTTCCAGAGGAGGGTGAGGGGTTCCCGAGGAGGGAGGGGCGTACCTTCGAAGCCATTCCGCTGGGTGGGAGAAGAAGAGCCTTGGCGCGGAGTTCCTTGCCAGCGATGAGCCGTGCGCCTCTCCCGGTGCCGTGCGCTTCTCCTCGGCGCCACGCCCGGCCAACTGATTCTGTTCGAAGACAGACGCCGATTGCCTGAGGTATTTAAAGGGGGGATCAGAAGAGAGCCCCATGTGGGTGGCGGCCATGGGCGGCGTCACGACGCCGATTGGTTTCGGTGGAATGGAAGTGATTGCCGTCGGTAGCGGCGACATTGCTCGTATTCTGAACTTCTGAATTCTGATCATTCAGTTCGAGGAAGGAAGGCAACGAGCATGGTACTTTTACAAAAACACCCTTGTCAGTCCGTACGTCCTCTTATTATAATGGAAGTTGTAAATACACACATAAGTTGTTTGAAATTTCAAATATCCTACATAGAGAGGGTAGTACAAAATATCATTTTACTAATTGTTATTCATACCGGGGATAATTGATATCTCACCGTCCATGAAGCATGTAACGCAGCTATTCTTCATAATAACACCCTTAGCGGTACTAGCGGTTGAATATGCAATATCGTAGCTGGAACCTCTTCAAAACAGCTACTCTAGCGGACCTTCTATGCAGGAAAATTTGCAGGATTCAATTTATAGTCAGTCTAATAGCCCATCAAATTCAACCCACTTAATCCAACTTAGCTTATCAATAGTCACTAATATTTTCAAACAACTATTTCAATATTTTTGTAAACTTGTGTCAACATTTTTGAATAATAAAGTCAACATTTTTGTCAACAATATTAACGCAGTGCAGAAAATGTTGACAGAAAATTTTAAATTTTAAAAATTAAAAATATTCATAATGTAT
>LAPY01001406.1:0-11950 GCA_000970635.1 Eragrostis tef
GTCCTCCTAGGACTCTCTTTTGTACCCTCATATATAGCCCCTTTGGGGCTTCATTATAATACAAGTGCTATTCATAACAGTATTCAGCATATTTTCACATGTGGGTTCAGGCCCATATCATCTGTAATACTCTCGCTAGGCAATATTCTGGTCTTCTGGAAGTGCAGTAAATATCCAACAAATAGTACCAGCACAACATTTAGATTTGATTACTTGGAAAATACCTTGGAGATAACATTATTGGTTTAATGGTTGTCATTTACTTCAGTACTAACTAGGTTTGAAACTCTGAGTGCACTTTCATTTTTTGTTTCTCGGCAAAATAAATCCTCTCTTGCATTTATTGCGATGGTTATCCATTCATATACTTGTTTGTCCTTTTTCTTAACAGACACCGAAAGGAGACAACGCTTAACTGTATGCAGTTACCTAGTAACAATTGTTGTCAGCTCGAAGGGGGTGATCTCTGTCTCTGATCCACCAGGGCATGACATCATTCTAAATCCGATTCCATATCCACTGGAGTGACAGGGCTCTATTCCACTCGCCGTGTATGTGTGCACTCAATCGATGGTTCACCATTCTTATGTACAGCAGTTCTTCATCTGACTCGCCATATCATTCGTTATGATCGTTGCCTGCTGCCGCTGCAACGTCTGGTGGACAGGGCGTTTTGTCGTGGATGCAGTAGTTTTGTTTTGGTAGTTTCGTAGTGGTATTTCTTTGCCTGATCTCAGTGACTTGTTTGCCGGTGTATGATCATTAGGTTGACATACTACTTGGTGCAGTTATGTAAAGGCTCGTGTTGTTTAGGCATGGGCATCATGATTAATTGTGGAAGAAAGAAAAGATGATGCTTGGAAGGGAACATTATGTATTTATATCATTCTACTGAGCAAATGTTTTGTCAGGTAGATGTTATTCCGAAATATCAGCATAACTATTTACCCTTTCTTATTATCCACACATTTCTCAAGCATTTGTATTAAATTCAGGAGAAGAAATGTTTCTCAACAGTTTCAGGAATTTCAGTGAACAAACCATTATAGAAAAATAAGACATTCTCACGTTTGATTTTATAATTTGACTAGGAAAACATTTCATTTAATGGGGGCTGAGCAGCTTCACTTTGAATTCAAAGCAGCAAAGGGAAACTATCAGGATTTGGAAAATTAAAGTCTCACTTTTCAATTACACCTTATATGCCGATGTGTCATTCAATTTACAAGGATAATATAAACATGTATTTCATACTTATCATCTCGGCATGCACTGTGGACTCACAGAGTCGTCAAAAGGGTACTCACAATATGCTCTCTTAGTAGGTCAATCAAACCTTGAACTGCGCAATTATTGCTTTCTTAGTAGGTTCTATTATTCCACTGTAACTATTCCGTTGACAAGGACATCTATAGCCGAGCCTGGACTTGTTTTGCCGGTGCACTCTGCAAATGAAAAATTAATCAGATGCTACACGGATAATATAATCACATTATCAGAAATTAACACAAATAAATCTGAACATAGATTTTGGGAAGCACGTTAGAGTATGTGATCATGCCGCATTGAGGTGCAATACTCCGAATATGGCTGTTAGACTCTAGTCTATGCGTTTCCCTTAGCATGATTCAAACACTTAGCAAGTTCTACATTGTACTTACTCTGAAAGGTAGCAAGGTAGTACAATTAGTAAGTTAGACTTTCAGCAATCAAAAAGTGGCTTGCTTACCAGGGGAATCCCTTTTGATGCTCTCTGAGCAAGGTAAGAGCATGGCTTGAAAAAGCCCCCATACCGCTTTGTCCATTCCTCCAGCTTGGCATGGATGTATTTTGCACCAATGGAATCTGCCCAGAACATGACACCTCCCCTGGTTGTAGCAACGAATGAGTGTGAGTAGTTATTGTGTAATGCAAATGGATTGGTGTTGAGTTCCAAGATACAAGATGGACATGAGCTCTCAAAAACAGACCTATAAGGTGGGAATCCCATGCCGAAGATTGATGCGATGTCAAGGTCAGAAGCCTTGACTGCGATACCCTCATCAAGAACGCGGCAGGCTTCATTTATCACCGGGAAAAACACCATTTCAACTATGTCTTTCTCGCTTAGCTTCATCAACTGGGACAAAAGCACAAAACTTTTATCATCGAAACCACCTTGTTAGTTTCAGATGGAAAACAAAATTTAGAGCACAAAATGTTACATATTAACATATGAATGCTCTTACTTTTCACGTCACAGGTATATAAGAATCTAATTGATTCAATATGGATTGTTTTCCCCTCTAAAGATCACAGTTGACAAAAAAATTGTGACTTCCATACTGTGCTAGCTCATCAAGGTCTAATAGACATAATATAGGACAAAAGGATAAAACTTAATCATTAAAACCACCTTGTTAGTTGATGGAAAACAACATTTAGAGCACAAAATTTTACATATTAATATATGAATGCTCTTACTTTTCATGTCACACGTATATATGAATCTAATCGATTCAATATGGACATTTTTCCCCTCTAAAGATCACAGTTGACAAAAAAATGTGACTTTGATACTATGCTAGCTCATCAAGGTCTAATAAACATAATATCCAATCGATGGTAGAGATTTTTAAGAACTTTTTGTCCTGGTTCCAAAACTACATTTAGCAGTATTTACAGAAAGTGAGTACTACCATACCCTGAGGTATTTTGTTGTTAACGGCACAAATAGCATTGTATACCAGTGTCGTCTTGTCTACTGATAAAGGCATAGGAGCATACTTGAAAAAAGAGGGGCGTGTAAAATCCCTAACCACAAAGTGATTGTCATCCAATACTCATTCACTTTTAACAGAAAGCTACAGCTAAGTATTTCTCCAGGAATAACAGAAGGACATGAACTATCATAGTACAATGAAATCAAACCTCAGGGTTCGGTGTGACTCCTGCCATGCTCCTAGATTGTTCAATATACTTCATAATTTCAGGATCAGGAGTAGCCTTTCTCTTGTCCTCGTACTTGTAAAACCCCTTTCTAGTGGCTTCACCTGAGCAAAAGATTCATAGGTTGGGATAGCATATTCAGAAACCCAGGAAAAAACAAACAACAGAGGAACACAAAAAAATCCTAAAAATAAAAAAATAAAATAAAGAGTGCAGTTTTATAGATTTTACCAGCCCTTTTGTCCTCCATCATCAGAGGAATGAGCATTGACTTGTACACCCTATCCGGAAAGTTTTCAAGGTACTGCATACCGGTGGCCACAGCAACACCAAACCCAACCAAGTCAGCCAGCCTGGGTGCAAAGTAGCAGAGAAAGAGGCACAAATTTGAGTCGCCATATAATAATGCTTTACAAACTTTTAAAAAGGGAAATAATTCATAACTCTATTATCTGACCTGAACGGACCCATGGGCATTCCAAATTTAGTACACGCACGATCAATTTTATAAACATCCATACCATAATCAACAAACAAAAGTGCTGACTGAGTGTACGGGAAGAACATCCTGTTGACTGCAAAGCCAGTACAGTTCCCAACCACTATTGGTGTCTTCTTAATCTTCTTCCCAACATCCAGCAAGTCAACAACAGCTTGAGGTGAGGTGTGCTGAGTTCGGATTATTTCCAGAAGTGGCATTACATGTGCAGGACTACAGAATGAAATAAGTCAATTGTTGGCCATGCAAATAAATAGTGATGCATCAGTATACATTGCATACCTAAAGAAGTGAGCACCGATAATGCGGTCATGGGATTTTGTTTTCTCTCCAATCAGATTAAGATCAATTGTAGATGTGTTGGTGGCTAGGACACAATGAGATGGACAGTACTTCTCCAGGTCGGCAAATATTTGTTGCTTCAAATTTACATTCTCAATAACTGCCTGCAATTATAACAAACATATGAATAAAGATAATAGAGCTGGTTAATATAAAAGTATCGTTTGGTGCATAAATAGACTTGCCTCAATAACTAGGTCCACATTTTTGAAACTATCGTAATCAAGGACACCTGTGACAAGGGACATAGCCTTCTCATATCTCTCCTCGGTCATTTTTCCTTTCCTTACCCGACTCTGCAAATTGGCTGGTGAAACAAAATAGTGAGACGGTTTAAATTGTCAAATGATTCTCAAAAGTGTAAGCAGGGATTTCCCAAAGTGTAGGTCAGTTATGAAACAGTTACCTTTGATCCTATCAATTCCGGCATTTAGGAACTTCTCATTTACTTCTTTCAGTATTACAGGGTAGTTACTTAGTATCATTGCGGTTGCAATTCCTGATCCCATAAGTCCACCGCCAAGAATTGCGACTTTAGTAATTTTCCTAGGCATTAACCCCAAGTCTGTGACACCAGGAATCTGTTGCATGTCAGAAAGGTTAGTGAACTGTATCATTTGTATTAAAATACACACACAAACACGAAATGATCTTCATACCTTTGATGTTGCCCTCTGAGAAAAGAACACATGAACTAAGCTCTTACAAGTATCCGAAAAAAGCAGCTCCTGGAAAGCTGTTGCTTCCTGCGTTTTCATGATGCAACATGTATCCAAACTTTAGTAAACAATTCTAACATAAATGACAAAAAGGTTTTTTAAAAAAATAAGCTGGAAGAAACAAATAAAAAGTAAGTACCTTCCAGAGCCCAGCACGAGGTCCTGCAGCAATGCCCTCTTCAATGACATCAATACAAACTAGTGGGTGATGAAGATTAGCTGCCTGCTTCTGAGCTTGCGCTCTTGCAAATTTCAGAATTTCCTTAGCCTCCCCAAGGGGTTCCAACTTGTCAGTCTTGTAAAGGCTTTTGATCCAGGGCCTTTTAAGCTCATATATATCCAAAGCCCATTGACGAGCAACATTGACCAAATCATTAGGAGAAACTAAGGCATCAACCAATCCGAGTTGGTGTGCCTCACCACCCTTGATTGGCTTAGACAGCTGGAATAATGATATTTAAAAAAAATATTAAATTGGATAAACATAAACAAAGACCACCACCAAAAAAATGTCTTGGCCTCAAGAAGCAAAGGGAAATTCAGCAGCTCACCAAAATCATTTCCAGAGATTTTGTCAGCCCAACAAGACGGGGGAGTCGTTGTGTTCCTAAAGAGAAGAAAAAGACAGAGCACATGGTTTAAACGATCAATCATTAAGGAATCCATATACACAAATGAAACAAAATGATCCTAAAAAATGAAGAGAAAATATAAAATTACCTCCAAATCCTGGAATAATTCCAAGTTGAAGTTCTGGAAGACCTAATTGAGCTGTTGGAGTCGAAATGCGTGCATGGCATGCCTAATTGATAGTAAAGTTTTTGCTAATGTTATCACCAGTGAAATATGAAATTGAAATGACGACAATGATAAATTAAAAAAAAGTACCATAGCAACTTCTAGTCCCCCGCCAAGAGCAAGTCCATCAATTGCTGCCACAGATGGCTTCGTTGCAGCTATTTAAGACAATAATACAAAGGAAAAATTATCAGAAAAATTCTTCATTGGAAGAGTAGCTGCGAACCAAGATAGGTGAACGAATCAAATACCTTCTACAGTGTCAGTGAGAATATCTATTGCTATGTAACCAACCTTTGGCTGCATCACTGTTGAAAATAACAAACAGGTAAGACAGTGATGAGAACTGCAGCGTGGTCATGTCAAAATTGAGATGGAAAGAATATCATACTTTGGCCTCCTTGAACAGATCCAAAGGAACCAATGTCAAAACCTCCAGAAAATTTCCCACCTTTCCCTGTCATAGGTTATAAAGAAATTTATGGTCACATCACAGAAATCGGTGGAGAGGGGATGGAAGGTGCAGCGTTTGTTCCTTCACCTAAGACCATGGCATGCATATTGTTTAAGAGAATGAACTGCTACGTACCTGTAACAACAATGGCTTTGACATCATTTCTCCCAAGAGCTTCTTCATAGCTTTCCTTTAAGCTATGCAAGACTGAAAGCAAAAAGATGCAAGAGTGAAACGACAAAAGAGAAAGAATGTACCAACTCTCTCCAAAACAACAATACAATATTACATTCAAACAGTGAATATATCAATTTGAGCTTCATTCTGAATAGCTGGTACGCAGATGCAATTGCAGGTTGTCATGCAGATGTAAATGTTAAGAAACCACAATAAAAATGTTGGTCTAAATCATCTCAGCATGGAAGACACAGTTTTGTTACTAAAAGGACATTGAAATGACATAAATCTTTTGAGTAGTATTATGATTTTTAAAGATTGTTGTGCATTTATTATGGCCCGTAGTCATTTTATTCTTTTCTTGGATTAAAAAATAAAATCCTAAAAATCTTTTTTTTTATCATATAGACTCAATATACAGCATTACAGCATGGATCTCGCTGTTAGAACTGTGCCAATCAGAGCCTGTATTGCGAATGGTTCGTCTGTATACACATCACGAAATCTTTTCAGCCCATGGATTTGCAAAGAATGTGTCCGCTGCAAACTAAGGCATATTTCTTTGGGAAATCTGGATCCAAAACCTTTGGATTTCATTAATGTTTGACCAAAATCCTAGATGTTCACAAAGTAGTCTTCTGGTTCGAATAGCAAGTGGGTGTATTAATATAATATAAGATACCAAATCAGTCAGTTCACTCGTGTGATTTTCACAATCAAACTCACAAAGACAGACGCTCAAGCACTACATTAATGCTTACATTAGTTTCACGATCAAACTTCTTTCTTAAGAATTAACCAGCGTACACCATAAATTCGAGAAATTATAATTAATCTAGCGTCCTCCTAAATCTGAAACGTGATGCGCACCATCCTAATTCGACAGGTCTGCATCTCAGCACCTCAAAAGCCCCAATCTTTAACAATATATAGATAAGAGAAAATCAATCCCAGCGACAGCAGGGATCGACATAAAGGAGGCACTTCTGCATATTCCCTCAATGAATTGGGCCGCCGCCAAAGCTCACAACCCAAATCCCCGCATCGAACAGGCACCAAAGAAAATAAACACAAAAGGATTAAGAAAACAGATTTGGGGGGAGAAGGGGAGGATGATGCACCGTACCATCGATGGAGAGCGAATTGACAGGCGGGTTCACGATGGTGATGACCGCAACACCGTCGGCGCCCACCTCCATCTCCGTCCTCCCCCTGGGCGCCATCGCCGCGATCTCTCCGCTCCGGCAGACGGCGGTTCCAAGGTTTCTTGCTGCTGTTGCTTTCTTGCAGTTACGGCTTTGCTTGGGGTTGGGAGCTGGCAAGCTACTACTGCGACCAGTATTTATCACCCATTATTTATCGATTTATGGCGCGTACGGCAGGCGGTTGCTCCGCTGACGCCACCCGCTCATCTGTGCTCTGTTTCCCGTGAAATTATGGGACTCCATTGCGGGCGGCAGCAGTTTGAGAGAAGGATGATTGGATCAGGATAGCATTATTATGGGATTGTCTGAAGATAGACTGTACCGTGCTTGTATTCGCCTTGCCGTAACCAGGAGATATATATTTGATCTCGAAAAATAAAGGAGACGTTAGCTGCACGGACCATGAACAGGTGAACATAAAATTTGTTGGCACGTTACGATCTTGGCAGACGCTCGTTGCGTGACGCTCTCAAATGTCCATTCCACAGGACAGATACTCCAATATCCACTTCATAGCCAACGAGTAAAAACAACATATTTTAGGACCGATAGAGTACATGCAACTATCTAAGTCTAAAATAATGGTGTCTTCATTTAGCTCAACATTGGATATTGTTTTTTAGAATACTTTTACGGTGTCTACAATGACACATATTTGTTGCCATATAATTTTCTCATCCCTCTTGTAAACACGAAATAAACTATTTCAAATTAGGGTGTTAGAAAAGCCAGTGAAGTTGATGTATCTTTTTAGCAAAAGTGAACTTGATAAATTTTTTTTAAAGAAGCAAAGGTGAATAGGGATGGCAATTTCACCCGCGAGTGCGGTAACCCGACGGGTGCGGGTGCAGGTGACGTTTTTCACTCGCGGGTGGCACCCGGCCCCGACCCTAGAAGAGACGGGCGCGGGCACGGGTGTCTTCTCTCACCCACGGGTGACCCGACGAGCCCGGAAAATCAAATAATGTTAATGTCGGCCCAACCCTGCAGAGCCCAACTACGAATCCCACTCTGGCCCCAGCTAGCCAACTCAAGTTGCCATTCATGTCCATCGCCCCACTACAATGTAAATCCCCAATCCACATCTCGCTTTCGCTCGGCACACCGCCGCCGCCATGCCTGAGCACGTCGACGCGCGACGCGGCTCCAGCACCCCGTCGCCACCAGCGGCGCTCGAAGTCGCGCTCCGCCTGGCAGCGTGAGCTCGTTGCAAGCCCGTCGTATTTAATCTCCACAGCGGCGCCATCAGGGCTTGATTGTTTTTCCCTCTATTCTTTGTTTATTCTGGGCGGTGCTGCTGATGTGCAGTGATCCACATTGCTTGTCTCAATTCTTCTTTTTTGATTATTTATGTTGCTAGTTGCTACTTCCGATTTGATATTATCCTTTCCTTTTGGTTTCTTTTTTTCCTTCGCATCTGATTGGATGAGAATAAGGCATGCGGATGCATCATTGTCCTAGTGCTGCGATCTGATTTTTTTTTATTTGGACATTGGAAGAAGGCAAAAAGAAAAGGCACATAGCTATCTTATGATTCGTTTGAAGTTTTGTCCATGTTCACCCGACGGGGCGCCCGAGACCCGCCCGCTGCGGCCGCGGGTGCAAGAATTCACCCGCGGGTACGGATGATCCGAAGCATTTTTCTTCGTAGGTGGGTGTTTGCTCCACCGACCCGAACCGCCATCCCTAGGTGAACCTGATGTGTGACCTCGCCTGATCAATGCTCGGGCTTGGTTATAGTACAAATTTGGGCTTGCAGATGAAGATGACGGGCTTTCCTGCTTTTTTTTCTTCTCTCTACTTTATATATTCACTTTATAATATTTTATTTTCCACCGGTCCCACTCCACCCTCTTCCTCCTCTCCTCGTGCGCCCCCGCCACCGCTCCAAGTTCGTCGCACGCCGCTCGCTGCCCGCCCTCGATTGACGAACGCCGCACGACCCCAATTGGCGACTGGTCCGCCGCTTCAAGCTCTACTTCGCTCAAGCGTTGTCTCGCCTTGCCAGCTCCGCTCCGCAAGCGCGAAGCCTAGCTTGAGAACCTCCATGCACTCAGCACCGGCTGCTGACGTTCTTGCAGGAGCTCAAGGCCGAGGCCATGGCGCGCGCCAAGCAGTTCTCGCAGGATCTCACCAAGTGCTTCACCTTACCATATGGTGGAGCTTGATATACAGTGCCGTCCGTCTCGCCGCACCATAAAACATTGTCTGCCTCAACTTCTGCATAGGGACAGGAGCGGCGCAGCGGCTTTCCGAGCAGGTCGAGGTGGTCGGGCAGCACAAGCACGCTGCGCCATGGCAGCGTGGATTCTTTGGCGCTGTTCGTTTTTTTAATCTAAATTTTAGAAAGTTCTAAAAAAAAATCTAGTATTAAATAAAATCTAATGACAAAACTTTTTTACAGAGGGGTACATCTTTACAAGACGAATCTAATGAGTCTAATTAATCTATGTTTTGCTACAATAGTGCTACAGTAACCATCGTCTAATTACAGTTTAACTACTCTCGTTAGATTCGTCTTGCGAATTAGACCCGGAGTTCTGCAGTTAGTTTTGTAATTAAACTTTATTTAACATTTTTAAACGACAAGATTTTTTTTTAAAACTTCTCTAAATTTTAGATCCCGTGAAAGGAACACCCCTTTGTCTAGAGAAGGAAAGGCGAGGTGCGCACGAAAAGATGGTGGACCGAGCACATGGGTTTGTGCTTTGGCGGGCATGTTCAGCCGGGCGATGGCAGCAGCGACAAGCCTCCTCCAGCTTGGTTTGAGGGCTGACATGTCCGTCGATAGGCTCATTATTCGGCTTGCTCTTATCTCTGATAATAACGCCTATTGCAGCAGCCTCGGTCTACTCACTAAAAACCCCATATATACATTGGTCATCAGCAGCAGTTTGAGCGTTCGACGTGAAGCCCAAGCAGGAAACTGAAATCAAAGTTGAATAACGAAAAGAATTCATGTTTACTCTCTCTGTTTCAAAATATAAGCAGTTCTTGACATTGCATTTGACCATTCGTCTTATTTGAATTTTTTGTAAAAATATAAAAACAATTAAGTCATGCTTAAAGTATATCTAATGATAAAACACATCGTAACAAAATAAATAACATTTTCGTAAATTTTTTAAATAAGACAAGTGGTCAAACACGATGTCTGAAAGTCAACAACTACTTATATTTTGAAACGGAGGAAGTACATTTCTAGCAGGGAGATATATACCCACTATACTTTTTTTAGGAAAATGTGTTTATGTTCTGTGTGTCTCAGTTCCTAATATTCAACAAATGATTAGCACCTTCGCCTGTCGAAGCACCGGCGACATGCATGGTGCTTACACTGAACAAATGCGAGAGAGCTTCCAAACTTGCTGATCTGGCACAATAAGATTAAGCATTCATCGACGAAATCCCACACACCTGTGATACTTAACCAGTAGAGCTTGCTTGAGCTTAGCTGATTAACTTAAGTCCTCACTCGTTCATATGTCGCTTTGTATAGCTAGGCAAGGGGTGCAGATGCTTCTTTACCAAAATATCTTAAATTACATGTGAAAACCGACACTTTAGGGGAAGAATCTTGTTATTTAATAGTATTAAATAAATCCTAATTACAAAACTAATTGCAGAACCCATGGACTAATTTACGAGACGTATCTGATGAGGGTAACTAAGCCGTGATTAGACGATGGTTACTTTAGCATTACTATTGTAAAGTGTAGATTAATTAAGCTCATTAGATACATCTCGTAAATTAGCAATCATCTTAAAAAAATTTGTAATTAGACCTTATTTAATATTTTTAAATAATAAGATTTTCTGGACTAAACTTTAGAATTAAACGAAACGAACACGGCCTTAGATAAACGAAATTCAGTCTTCCGTTATGATGCTCCGTTATTAGCTTGCTAAACCAGACAAATCTTTGATCCCGTACATCCACTCACAGTCATAGATGACTGGTTATTCACAACTTCATATGGTGTCATAGGTAATATCACGTTAAAAACAGCTTTGACCTTATTGGTTTGTGGCATTAAGAACACAATAGTAGATTTTTGAATGAGGACAAGCCAAATGTTTCTGTTCAAGTCCTCTTGAACTGTCGCTTGCCTATAACACTAGCCGCGATGTGATTGGTGTTCGAAATATGACTTATTGAAACACGCACAATTTTGATATATCAGAATGTGTTTGGATGGATGACTCAACTTGGCAGCCAGGACCCAAACGCACCCTGAGATCGCTAACTGAGCAATTTGTGCACGGTCTGATCATAAAGAACTGCTACTAACGTCAGGGTTCTCAAATTGTGCAACGAAACATTGCCAAATAATTTGCTTGTTGATAAATAAAACATATTTCCGATTGCACGTGGATTTAATATTATGCCATTCGTGTACACGTATGCAAACATTAAATGGATGGATTATCGTTGGGGAGCGAGGATCCCCTGCGGTAACATCAGGCATGACTTGCCCACTGACTCGTGGGGTCAGGCCCACTGGTCAGTGAGCCAAGTCCACGTCAGGGGATCCCTCTCCCATCGTTGGATGGGGCTACTGGTACTCTACCCGGTGGCGGCAACCCTATGGCCATAGCTGCGAGCAGGTGGCAACAACTAATCGAACCGGCCCAAATGACGAGTCCAGGAGAATTTTTTTATTTTTAATCGAATTTTTTATTATATTTTTATTAATAATCGCACGTTTTCAAAAATTGCAAAACTAATCGACCAGTCGCCCGAAGCATGGGCGATTAAACCCAATCGCCCCACGTGCGGGCGACAACGCTTCAAATACCCCGTTCAACGGGCGACAAGTCCCTCTTT
>LAPY01001406.1:50620-77751 GCA_000970635.1 Eragrostis tef
CCCCCCCCCCTCTTTCAGCTGTTAGCGTATGCATGAATGGCGGCCCAAACTCTTGGAATGGAATCCGTCGATCACACTTATCCAACCGTTAAAGCTGATGTCCTACCGACGTCAAAGCCCGGCCTCTGTCTGTCTGTTCCTGCTCGTCCTGAAAACTCTCCGCAGATTCCTTATACTGATCCTTCTCAATATCATAGATTCCATCATCAGTCTTGCACTCTTTGGTTTGACCCCACATCATGCTGTAAAGACTTCCGACCAGTAGAATTCCACCCACGATGCTGCCAAGGAAGAAAAGTGTACAAAAAAAGGATTTCACCACGGCTTTTTCTATGACAATTCCTATCGCATAATAATGAGAATATAATTTACCTGCCAAGGTGAACAATTTCTTCAAGAAAGAACGATGAGCAAAATATGGTGAACACAAAACAGAGTGGGGTCCAAGCAGCAAAGAATATAGGCCCTTTCTTCTGAATGCACCAAGTTTGCAGATAATAAGACACCCCTGTCACCATGAAACTCTGATCCATTCACCAATGCAGCAACATGTTTGTTAGTAACGCTGTGAGTAAGTCACACAACAGTTCCCAGTGCGTACAAAGTATACAGGTGTAGTAAAATTAAGACGCCGATTAAAATAGAACGGAAAAAGGAATCTGGGCAGAACATACAGTGTATAAGATGGCGAGCAAGCTGAAATCGAATCGCAACTTCCATTTGGAGAAGTCCCGCTCGGCGATCACTGCAACAATGAAGGATTGCACCGCGCTGAACGCGCACTGGGCCACAGTCACAATCATCGTATCGGGATACTCCTTGAGCACCTTAGCCTGCACAGCAAACAGGGAAGGACTCACTGTAAAAGTCGTCCAAAAGCTCGGGATATTATAGATTGCACAACGCACAATAGGCAAATTAATGGCTCTTGATCAAGAAAGAATATACGTGAGACAGGCAATAGGGAAGCATATAATGAAACTGCTTAACACAGACCTCTAGAACCATCCAAAGAGACCACACGATGTTCGCGACAAACATAAGAAATGTCCATGTTATCCACAACCCCTTTGAAACAACTGGGTTTGAGCTTGACGGATGGGAGGCAAAGGCTTGGTGATGGTTGACAGGGCTCAGTGACGGCCCAGTGAAAAAGGCAATAGTGACGACGCCGCAGAGACAGAGCGCAACGCTAGTGACCTTGGCAATGCCTGAAGAGCGCTTCAGCTTGACGTCTTCCATCCTGATACGGTTCCCAACATTGTTAGTTGCTAGGAAGAAGTTGACAGAAGGCAAGTAAGTTGTCCTGCCTAATTAAGGGAGGCTACTCATGGAACGGTTCTACAACCTCAATAGCACCGCCAGGAAGAAAGTGACCGCTGGCAAGGAGCTGTCAGCTGCAGATGCAACAGTCGGAGAGGTGAACTTGAGACTCACATAGTACAGATTTACGCCAAGTGTAATCCTGGAAAAAAAATTGGAACAAAGCCAAAAATAATTCTACGGGTAAATAGAAGATTACAGTCTTGTTTTGCCTTGCAGAATGCAGACGTACTGTATACTATCAATCAGTTTCTTCTTTTAATTGCAGAATTTTTTAAACACGGCAAACATGAGTGCGTACCCGATTAAGGCACAAAAGAAGAGCTTCAAGAGCACCCAGCGTGACATAGGTCGTGCATTTTTCCTGCAAATCAGAGATCCAGTAAATCAAACATTAGGACGGTTTCGGAAGAAGAAAAAAGTGGGAAACATCTTTATCATATTAAGCCAACATTTATCATCATAATTCTATGACATGATTAGTGTGTTTTCCAGACAACGTCAGTTGTTGTTACCTATGTAGAATAAGAGCTGCAGGCATCAAGAGGACAGATCCAGCTGCCTGACGATAGAAAATGAAGATATAAGTGTTCATCCCCTGGTTGAAGGCTGCCTTGGACATCACAAACATGCCAGTGTAGATCAACTGTATGGCGATCACGGCTCCATAAGCCTTCACGCTTGCTTCCATATCCGATTGATACACTTTGGCAAGTTTCTTCCTAGCTAGTGCGTGCAACAATGAAGGAGCGGGAGAATTCGTATGTGGGCTAGTGGGTGTATGGTGACTGACAGAGCTCCTTATATATATAGTGGGTTCCTGTGGGGATGGTTGCAGACAGATCGTATTCGCTTTTGAGACCATTTTTTTTCCGAAATACAGTATGGCTGCAGACTTTCACATACATGTTTGGGAACTCACCTCAATAAACACATACCATAACGCCTAAGAAAGTCTGAGCCGACCATCACATGTGCCTCGTTGTCGACGAAGACGTCGCCTCTACCTGAAAAAAGTAATTAGTCGTAAAATACAACACCCGTGCCAAGTTGAAAACTTGAATCCAGGTGAGTTAATTCTACCACAAGAAATCTAACCATATGAGCAAGCTCAATTTGCTCTTTCTGAGATTCATGTAGAACACATATACCTGTTATAGAGACTTCCAATGCTTAATTTTTCAGCCATCCAGTTTTATGATAAAGGTCATGTGTTCTAATAAAATTCAAGCCCTTTTATGGATTATAACACTACAATTTTTGTTAAAGTATCATTGCTCACAAAATTATGCAAAAAGTCTTTATAATTATGTAATTTTAAGGAAGATCAATTGTAGATAGGGTACAAATAATTCTGGCGTTGAGAGGACTCAGAAAAGATGAATTTGTTTTCTTATATTCAACATCTAAAAGCACAAATCTTGACATAAATCTGATCCATTTCAATGGAAGTGTTGCAGTCTTATAAAATACTAATAGTAATCACTTTAGCTTTACCCTTTTATTTCTATCCGTCTCTTATGGAATCTGATTCAAGCAAGCGCTTGTGTTGCTTTCCTAGCACCAGATGCCCGGCCCTGGCACCCTGCAGCATGTTGCATGCAACTGCCAATGAGCAGAAAAGCTTACGACCGAGCTGCACAATGTAATAGATAGAGCACTAGCTAAATTATTGATACCTCAATAATGTAAATAAGAAACGTCAAGAGAGCTATATTATTTGGTATTAAGATATATAATTTACTAATTTTTATATCTAAAGACCATTCACGCAATTTACTAATTTTTATGTAGCTAAATACTTGTCACTACATAAGAATTAGTCTTCTGCATGCACATTAGTGATTTTCTCAATAATTAGTAATAATAGCTAAAAACTCAGGGAGGGTGTTTTGTTCCTCACTTAGTGGGTTGAATTTTTATAATCTGATTTAAAAAAATCTAGGTGCACGCGTTTGGATCATGTATTCTATAAAGCAATTTGTGTTGTTAATGGCCAGCCTGCCCATAATATACTAATAGCTGGGTTAGGCTAGGTTATGGGATTTTTCAAAACCATAACCTGGATTCCATAATTTGGTCCATAAATTGATCTGTTTGGATCCATCTTTTAAAAGCTGGTTTCTTATAATATGGGTGGATCCAAATAGGGCCATAGATGATACGAATTAAAAGATGGAATCTGTGCATACACACGAAAATCTATCAAAAGTATTGTTACTCACACCATGAGAAAAAGAATGTTAGTTACAACAGGGAAAACTAACACAAAATAACCTCCAGCCAACCCATATAATAAAATAGAGTCAAGAACCCCAAAGCCAAATTCATGGCCGAATCGGGAACAGTCCTAGGACAATACAACTCAATGCAGCACATAGATTCTAAGTTAACATCTGCACCACGAAGGAATACGCATACAGCAAAGCTATTTGTTCTGCCTACTGTCTCACTTCAGCATCAGATTTGTTTTTAGAGAATTATTTTCCTCACGTGTAAGATCCGGGCCCGAAATGCGTTTTGGACCTATTCACATGCTGTTTGAGATCCATAGTATTTCTTAGCTTCGAATTTCCCGTTGCTCCATATATAATTCCATTTTTTTAATCTCCCTGATCTCTGTTTTCCCCTTCCAAGTGCAATACTCTGATAAGCTTGTTGTTGTACCCCATTTTTGAAGTACTTAGTGTTTACCATATCAATCCCTGTATCAGTAGCTGATACGACTCTTTCACAGAATGCTTCACAGCTGCATACTTTTTATTATAATACCAAGTCTCATACAAGCCCTTTTATTATACAAAAGGTCTTATAAGGCCAGCAGCCTGACTATAAGAACAGACAACACACTGACTAGCTGCTATAGCAGCAACACTAGACTCTGCTCCAGCGAAAGGCGAAAGCGACTCCACTCCAATAGACAAACTTGCATGCAGGCTGAACCCTAATCTTGATCTCTATCTGGCTTGGAAATCTGACTCATCTTCTGAATTATTGAAGCAAGAGTGAGTACTTAAGGTACTCAGCAAGCCTAACACGAGGGGTAAGATTATGCAAGAGATTTTTAAGGATGGGCTGAGGTTTTTGTCATATCGGCGGAAAAGCCAATTTTATGCAAGGATGTTTTGAACACAAAGTATTTCACAATTCTAATCAAATATCTGTAGAGATTAGTGGGGTTGGGCGGCCCTGTGGGAGATGCAATTCGTTCCGCCAGTGTCTCAAGTTTTATCACTGGTTGACAACCAGCACACGGCTCTAAACCGGTGTTTTCCAAAAACACGTCAAGGATAACTCACACAGAAAAGACTTATCATAGTGTGACCGATGCTTTCACGTTGTCCAATACCGTGGAACACGGCTATCCGGATAGATTCTTAACCTCGGCCGAGGGTGCACAACTTTCCCCACAAGGTAACTTGGTTCCACCACGGCATCCCACACAGACATCACCAGGGGCTTCACAATCAATAATATGGCCAGATTCACGAACGTCAGATCTTGAACACCCACCAAGGAACGAGTCTTCTCCTGGGATTCCGTTGCAATCTCCTCCCTCCGAGGGGTACCGGGTGAGTACTAGTAGGGCGTGGTTCCAATCTCATGCCCATACATGACTTGTGGCTGCGCGTGGGTGCTAGGCAAAGGCAGCACAAGAACCGATCCTTATATGATCGAATCAGGTATCTTCAATAGCCATTCCTCACGAAGAAGGCGTCCCAGAGATAACCTCCCTATAGAGGACTATCTCGCCTGATCCCGCCAAAACATTCCCCCACTAGGGTTGTACTTATCATTAAACCACCCAATGTCATATTTACACACACCTCCAAGACACACGCATTTTACACAAAAATCATGTGAGCAAGATTTTAGATGAATTTTGGCACCGGATAGAATAGGATTTTAGATGAATTTTGGTGCAAGGCTCGCCAAAATTGGAGTTAAGTTGAAAAAGATAGGATTTTTGAAGTTTGAATGAATTGATTTAAAGGACTTTAGCTTGATCAATTTTGTATGAGAGATACACAATTAATAAGAGGCTAACAAACAATGGAAAGTGATTAGAAAGGAATATAGGATATGTGAGAATTTTTAGGGATTTTTTTGATATTGGAAATGTGCTCGAAAGGACTCCTGTGTACGATTTGGTGTGTGCCTAGCGTTTACAGAGAGTGAGTGAGGCTGACGTGTGGGGTCAGCGGGGCCGGTGCATTGTGTGGTACTGTGCCGTGGACTCGGTCCACCTGTGCTGTGAACCAGAGGGAGGGGCGGCTGGTCCACGGTGCACCGGGTGCACCACATGGCTTGGCGATCCGGTCGTCGCGGGCCCGTGCGCTGACGTGGCAGCCACGACGGACGCCGGCGCAACACAGTCACATCGCGGCGGCGGAGGGGCGCGCGCAGCAGCGCGTCGCCGGAAAGCTCGCAGGCGGCAACGACAGGCGGCGGAGCGCGACATTGTGCACACCGACGTGCTCTACGCGGCGCGATGGGTCCCGCAGCACTACGCATTGGCGAGGGCAGGGGCTAGGGTGGCGGTGCGACCTCGCCGGAGCACGGCAGCGCTTGTGCGTGCGAGGGGGAAAGGTCGTGCTCGTGCGGCGTTGCGGTGATGCTCACCGCGGGTGCGACTTGGCCGGAGATTGGCAGAGGGCGGTCGGAGAAGGAGGGGAAGGTGGCGACGAGGTGGCTCGTCGTCGATCTCCGCCCACAGTCTCGGTTGCGTGAAGAGGAGGGCGCAACGAGGTTCGGCGTGGAATGGGAGCGAGGAAGGGAGAAGGAAAAGGGAGTGGGGCTCCTCAGAGGCGGCGGAGGATCTCGTCGAACACCTCGCTGGAGTGAGGAGAGAGAGGGGAAAGAGGATTGTGAATGGCTTCGGAGGGGGAGGGTCTCGGTTCCTTTTATGGGTGACGGAGGCAGGGGGGAGAGGCGGTGCGTGGCTTGACGGGGCGTCCAAGTAAAGAGAGGCGGCAGCCACGTGAGCACGTGGTCCGCGTGGCGGCTCCTGGTGCTCGGAGTTGACAATGGCAGGGGAGAAAGAGATGGGCCGGATGAGGGAGAATGGGCCGGAGGACCTGGGCCGAGGCAGGCTGGGCACGGGAGAGAAGGAAAAGAGAGAAAAGAGAAAAGAGGTTGGGCCGGCTGGAGATTTGGGCCAAAATGAATTTTGGAGCTGGAAAAGATTCAAACAATTCCGAAATTGAATTTGAAGGCAATTCAAATTCGGACAAGAACAAAAATCAAACAAACACTTAAAATAAAGACAATAAACTCCAAAAGGGCACATGTTGAGTTTTGTGCAAGTTTTCAAAAATAAATTTTTTGGTGGTTTGACTAACTTTTATCACACACTTCATTTTAATTTGTTCTAAATTCGAAAAATTCAAATTTTTAGTGAATTTTTAAATGTGGGCAAATTTGGGGTGTGACACTTGTTCTGACTAGAGTGGTAATTGGAACATGTTTTTCAAGCCATCTAGCTCTACGACTTTTTAACTGAGATTCTCGTGTCGAGCAACCAAATAGAATATAGAATATTTCCTTGCTAAGAGGGCACCATCCACTAGGTCACTCCGAAGCCTCATAGCATCGCCCATTCCAATGGTTGCAATGGCCATTCCCCAAGCTTCATACATAATTCCAAGACGAAGTGCCCTTTTTCCGCACAAAAGAACCTTTTGTGTTGCCTCTGTGGAACATGATATTGGTAGAATTTGTTCCAGACTGGCTGGGACCAAGGTATCCTGTGCTTATTATATTATTTGTGTAAGTTCTTAAGACCTTGAGTCGAAGTATTTTCCAGCAAAGAGATCCTTTTCTCTTTCCTCATTTGGAACTTCATGTTTGTAGAGTTTGTTCCAGAATAGCTGGAACCAAGCTATTGTGTGTTTGTTATAGAATTTGTGCAAGTTTAAGCACGAGAGCTTCATTTTTCTTTTTCTAATCTCAGATTTATAGTGTCTGCACCCTCATTGATCTTTGGCATGCTTGCCTTTTTCCAAGCCACCAGGTTGCTGCTTCTCGTAATATCATAGGAGTGCAAAAAGGATTGATCAAGTCACAAGTTATAATCGGTCGTCACAGTTGATATAAGTACGTGCGCACTCAGTCTTTTCCCAACAATATTCACCAGGCGTACAATATTGGAATCGATGTTTCGCACTACTACCAAGAATCCAAGATGTAGACCATCGTAGGTGAAAGGAAAACTCTCTATTGCGCGGCCAAAGGACCAGCCAAATGGACTCTTCTGTTTTCATCCACATTTAATGTGAACCCTATAGCATGAGAAAATGTGATAAATGAGGCCAGATGACCTTTGGAATCTAAGAGAAACTTGTGCTGAAAAATGCAATTTTGACAAACTTTTTGTAACTGACACAGCTTAAAGTAACATCAGTACATGGTCCAACTAAACTATGAGCTTGAGGAACGTGTCACATAGCCTCTCAAAATTTTTGCCAGTTCAGCAACCATTTGTTGATGCAGGCCAAGGCAGACAGCAGCCAGAAATGCAAACACCAGCAACGCAACCGGCGCTATCAGCAAAATGTTTGCCCAAAGCTTGAATAGCTTTATCGCCTCCTCCACAAAAAGAGTAGCCGTACTATCACGTGCCGGCCACTGGCATAGCATGAAAACAATGTAGTAAACTAGAAGCCCGGAAACGCTCCAAGAGACCATAGCTTTGGTGCACCAGGAGAGCACTACAGACTCATCCATGGAGGCTGCAACGAATGCTAAGACAACAGCTGACGCTGCTGTGAAAACGGTAATAACATTTCTGTGTGCCCTGATCTTTTCGACGGTGATGACGGAGCCGTCACGACAGTCGAGGTGAATGCTGAACCAAAGAAGTACCGGCGCCAGCTCTGGGAGGATGAAGAGGATGACGTTCTCGCCCAGCAGCTCGGCAGCACCAGCGTGCACCGTCACCAGTAGCACAACAAGTGTGGCCTTCCGTAGCAACACCGAAGCTGGAGCGAAGCCGGGGGCAGCTCCGGTCAGTGATAACCGCATCATCATCCGCGTCAGTGCACCCAGCATAAAGCTGAAGAAGAGAAGGAATTGGGAGATGGCAAAACTATCAGAAATATGGAACTGCCCCATAAAACAGAGTACCCAATACAGCACAAGTACTGCTGCCTCCTGACCCTCGGCTTTCTTCATCTCCTTCCCACTCTTCCGGTTGAGCTCATTACGCAGTGCAATGATGAACCCAATCGAGATGACGGGGAAGACAGCGAGCCAGATGTAGCTCCAGTTTACTCCAAGTAGTGAAACATAAGATACCACCACAACAACGGCCGTCTCAATGTAGATCTTGATATCATTGGAACATGTGAAGCCAAGAGAGTCTTCCAACAGTTTGAAACGCGGCAATTCCAATCCCCAGTTGATGTAGATCGTGTAATTGATGCACCAAAAAACTACAGGAATTATACCTGTGAAATACAGCTGGTCGTCTTCATCGGCTTCTATCAGCGGCGTCACTTGGAAAAAGAGAAAACTGAAGACAACCGTTTGCGAGAAAGGTTGGGGCCAAACATTCACCCTTTTAGAATCCATGGTCTGAAAAACACCGGAGAGCAATTAGTACAACGAGCTTCTCTCTACAGCAGCATATAACTCCCATTCTGTGTTTATGTTCACATAGTTGCCATTTCATTTGCCAAATCTCAACAAGATTTTGGGTTTACCATCAACAATTACACTTATATATGCTTTATGCCAAATTCTTATACATATTGTACTTTCTACCCATGATTAATTTCTTTGACAACAGTGTATACTGTTTGCGCTGAGCTCAGAATAATAAAGCTAAGAAGCATCACACCAACAAGCATAGATAGGATACAAAAATTATTGATACACTAACAAAACCTTAATTTGCATAATCAATCACTGTTTTTGCCTCGAAATTGCTTGGAACGGATGAATGAGTCCAAATAATAAAATCAGGTGAAAAAACTAAGAAAAGAATGATACACACATACGGTTGAGTAGGCCTTACGGTTTCAAGTGTTTATTCAGGGGGCTCTTCAGAGGTCTCAGGATCACGGCTGCTATCTTCTTCGATTTTGGATGCAGGGATATCGAGTCAAGAGATAAGCTTCATCTGGGATAGACAAGGTGAAAGAATCCCACTCTTACTCTATGCGAAATGGTGATGTTGCTTCGTGAGTGGACCCACCTACAGATTATTATTTCTCCAAGTTGGGTGGATTCCATTATTGGTGACCTTTTAAAAAAGCAATTGGTAGTAAGCAAAAATGATACTAGGAGGCAGAGACAGAGACTGAGACATACATAGTTGCCCATTTGATTTGGATGTCGTTAGGAGGTAGGGTGGAGGCAGCGCAAAGACGACTGAAGCGACTTATCTTGCAATAATTTTTTCAACATTTGTCCTTCAAATAACTGGCACTAGCCTCAGATTTGGACATTATTTAGGGATTTTAGTTACGAAAGATAGATGTTTATTAGGAGAATGTCAAAATGAGTACCATCCACATTATGCATCATGCTGTGTGCCAACCAAAGTAGGAGAGAGTTAAGCACAGTGAGAAAATGTGAAGGGAGCAATGCATTAAGCCTGATGCTAAAGCCTTCGTTTGGGAAAATAAGGTGCCACAAGGTTGACCAAGAAAATATATGCTTTCTTTTACACGGTTGTTAGTGAAGTGTACTGTGAACCAAAGATTGTGGTATTATTATGCCTTATTATCCATGAAATATAATTAATACTGGTTCTTTTTTTTTTGATGATGAAAGGTGCCAGCTATGGTTAATGTATTCTAGGTCCCATGAGGTGGCACTGTTCCTGTAATAGTTCTTTTGCCCGTATAGTACTCAAGATGTCTGCACACATGGTTTGTAGACGGTCATTTGTTTTTGTTTGTTTCCAGGACCTTACCATTGACTCCACCAAACATACACACAAATCGAGGTTGTCATATTTTACGCAAAAAACATGCATATTTTAAGCCTGTTACCAAACATACATACAGAACGAGGTGTTTGATCCAAAATCAAAGCACTTCTGGTGTTTGATTTTTTCCCCGCAATCTAAACATTGTGGCCATCCATAGGGTCCACCATCTTGTCGTTTGTAGCCACTCCTTATGTGGGCCCACCAGCTAGAAGTGTTTAAATTTTGGACTAAAGAGAGTACCTTTTTCGGATGCTATATACTCTTGGGACATTACTCTTCTACCAAGCTGCAGCTCATTAGGCATTAGCTTCCGCAGAGACCTCGAGAGTCCAGAGGCATCTCCTTGATTCTTTTCCGACCGGCTGGGTACAGAAATCTAGATATTAGATCAATCAGTGGGTCTCGGGCTGAGCTCATCCGCTGAGCCATGGTGGGTTCCGGCCCAGCTCCAGATTCCCATGGCTGCTGTGGCCGAGCTCGCCCCATGCACATTAACTCAGCCCTGCGCCACAGGCTTCTCCCGTTTCATTGATACTAGTGGTCTGCGGCGCGCCTTCGCGCGCCGTTGAGGACTGAAAACGTGATTCGAAATGGTGGTTAGTTAGTGGGCAGTTTAGGGAGAAAAACAGATGAAGGTAAACGGTATTATGAGCCGTGGTCTGTAGGTGTCGGTCATTCATGCATAGATATATTTTTTTAGGGGAGGTCATTCATGCATATATAAGCCCATAAATGAGTCGGCTCAGGTGAACAGTTCGTTGGTGGACTGTGGTTGATGGTAACGCGCGGAAGGTCCGTTGGTTGGAAGGGGAGGCATTCAGAAGAGGAACTTGGTGTATCTAAAAAAAAGGAAAAAAAAAGAGGAACTTGGTAGTAGTATTTTTATGGTCACTGTTTGTTGTTATGCGATTCAATTTGTCTTCACTAACGTGTCGTTGAGTTTTAACTTGCTATTGACGAGCGTGGAGATGTCGTTTCTTGAGACCTGGTAGAAGGGGATGGCTTTTTCCTTCTTACTTTTTTTTTTATCCTGGAACAATGGTTGTTGATAGAAAGGAACTTGTTTATGTGTTAACACGAACGTTGGAAAACCTATAAAAGTGACAGGAAGGATAGCCACAGGAGTGCACGACCGATATAGGAGAAACAAAAATCACAGATCATTAGTTTCAGGTACAAATACATGACCGAGGATAAGCAGTTTACGCAATGCTAAACATAATACAGGGTGGTTTATTTAAACAACAAAGGATGTAGGATCGCCTCGCCGCAAGTGTTTGGCGGAGCCAGAACTGTACGTTTCTTTTGATTCTTTTAATGGAGGCTTCATTGACTTAGGTTCAGATGCAGATGTAGGCGTCAATGTTGTAGGCACATGCAGGCTCTCCTATCTGCAGAAAAAGAAACGAAGATTAAATAGATTAGTAGTCAACCAAGGTAGGAAGTACTGGAAAAAGACAAACGAATCTGTCTTGATGAATTACTGGAAAAGTGCGGCAATAACTGAACTACATCATCAAGCTACAATTTCATGGTCACACGAGAGTAAAAGAAAAGGGAGTTGTTCCATTGTTTTTTCACCTAATGAAGATTTATTAAAGGAAATGGTTCAGGATAATCACCCATGAACTCAGGAACAAAGGTGTAGAAACGGTCACTGATAGAAAGATTAAAGCCAAAGACAGTTCTGTGAAAGAACGCTTAGCTGCAACATAAAGAGAAAGATGGTCGCCATCCTACAAAAGTTTTTTTGAAAAATACCATCGTACAAAAATAGCCGACTATTGTAGCACTGGTTCTACCTAATGAGCAAAATCAGCTGTGCTCAATTGTTATAGGAAGTGGCTAATGGGCATATCAAATGGGGATCCAGGAAACGTGAGTATCAGTACAAAGACTAAATTATAATGCAATCAAAACTATATATGTTCCACACAAGGCCATAACTTGAATTTGACAATTGACAAGGAGTTCAGGGACTCAACACCTAGGGATGAAAACGGTCGGGAAACGGTCGGAAAAGGGCTAAATCGTTTTCAGTTTCATATTTTTTCTCGGTAGCGAAATCGATAGCGGTACTTGCGGAAACAAATACGGCGTCGGTATTACGGGAATATCGAAAATGAAATTACCACGACAGAAATATGCGGTATCGATCGGGAATCGATATTAAATGTCGGTAACATAAATCACAATAGTGTATTAGTCATGCCATATCATGTATAAAAATATCAAATGTTAATATATATCTGCGTGAGGGAGAAACCAACTGATGGCGTATGGGCGGACTGGCGGCTTCCGATGAGCTATAACTCCATTCTATTTTCACGTAATAGGAAAGATTTTGATTTCTTTTCCTAATTACATTCGGCTTTCCCGGTGAAGCCGATCTTTTTCGGCACGTGGGAAGGGAATGATAAGATTAGACTTAGGACAATCTTGATTTATTGCAAATTTTAATTTGAAATATTATATATATACATATATATTTGATTGTCAGAAATCGGTAAAATATCAACGGTAATTTCCGGCTTAAAACGGAAATTGTCGGAAACGATCGGTAAAGAGTAAAATTGTTTTCATTTTTGTTTCCACCAAATATTTCCACTTTTATTTTCATTTTCTCGGTATTTCATTTTCAGCTACTACGGTCGGGAGAAGTCAGAAACGAGCCCCGGCTATCCGATAAATTCCGTTTTTGCTTTCATCCCTATCAACACCTATTGTTAAGAGTTTAGTATCATCAACTGGAACTTTTAATAATTGACACACAATCTCTCTTTTAAAGAAGAGACATATGATGCACAGTAATGACTTTGCTTTGCACACCATCATAGGACAAACAACCAGTTTCACATGTGGCTCCTGAGAGATCATAACAGAGCCATATACACCACGTGAGGAAACCAAGGGCGTGATTGGTTCGTTTCTCCATCCCTCTGACTCGGTTCTGCAGAGACAGGCCGCTGCTGGCCAGCACCGTGCGAGCCAGGCCCGGAAGAAACGAAATCCGCGAAACTGCATGCGCACGCTCAAAGACGGATGAGCGAACAGGCAACCGAACACACTGCAATTGCATGCGACGGGCCTGGCCAAAAGTGCGGACGCAACCAAACAAATCGGAACTGCATGCGGCCAGCCTGGGCAGCTCATGCGCAACCAACCAATCAGCCCCCAAGTGAACTTCGGAATTAGCGTGTGCGAGAATTAAAAAGAGAGATAATACTAACCTGTTATGGTACACAGCTCACATCAGCAAGGCCATATAGCTAGACCATAGTATAAGTGACTATGTCCATACATCATACAACATGCAGCTACACACGCCAATCAAAAAACAGAGAGAAGTAGTGTGTGTGGCAGCGTCAAAGAGTTAGAACCGCAAAAATAAAATTACCTGTCGGCAGAAACAACAGCTGAAGCTGATAGAAGAAGCGGCAATACCAATTTGAGTGTCTGTTTAATCAAATTAGCACTCTTTCTACCACCGTATGCTAAATGGATGTTGAATTCAATGAATCAAAGCTAAATCGGCCCACCAATTACTGTCTGGTAGGCGCTAGCCCGGCTGCAAAACCATGCATAACCCGGCCGAACACATAATTTTCCATCACCAAGTAAACTTTTCCATGCTTTTTACTGAACAAATTTTCCATGCACAGGAGAGAAGCATGGAAAATTTGCATATCCATGTAAAAATTAGTAAAATTGTTTCCATAAGAAAAACAAAACAAAAAAAGGTTATCAGCTCCTGAATCTGCACATTTTATATATGTTCAGTGAAGGAAGGCAATGGTTACGTTTCGTGCCAAACATCTAGGCTTAAAATTAGGATGAGAAAGAAGAGTTAATTTGTAGAAGAGAGCTAATATCTGTGGCGTTTCAATGTATTCAAAATGGAAAAGGACGATATAATGCTGAGAGAAAAAGCCTAAGGGATGACTCAGCTCATAAGCTACTTATCGGCGACATGAATAACCTACCTCATGCTTGCATTCTCTACAGCATGCACAAATAAAATAGCCGCCTCTCCTTCCAGCGCACAAGCTCAAGTGGCAGTTGTAAACAATCAGAACCGCCAGGAACTGAGGAACTACCTGGGATGATGGAGTCCTTTAATAACTACAATCAAACCTGAATTATAGATAATGCCAGTTTCTTAATTTTTAAGTAAGAAGGGTAGTAGCCAAACAATCCATGTAAATCGCAGCAACAAACCTATTCTAGCAGCACAATTTTAACACTGCCTTGGGAACTTATTTTACACCGAAAACAGGGAAGTTAGGTTCATTATTTACACTTTGAAGAGCGAAAATAATCCAGGGAAAAAGTCATGCATGAACCTATGACATTATTATTACAGCATTATACCGATATTGATGTACAAATGTTACTCTTAGTGACAGGAAAACAAACATGAATCTACAATAAGGGAACTTTGAGCTAATGTGAATCAGTGAATACCTGTAAAACTGATCAGATTATTCTTTCATTTTTATAGGGGTGACCAGCGTACCCATTGCTTCAGGTGGGCAATTAACCTGAAAAGAAAGCAAAACTGATTCAGTGCAATCTATAACTATAAATCTGGTTAGCAACACCAGCTCAGTTCCCTTGTGACCTGAAACTGGAAAGTTTGCCAATTAATCAGCAAGCAACATTTTTTTAAAGTATATTTCCTATCTACTCATGCCAAATAAAGTTTACCGCCGAATCACGCAAAGAAATAGTTTACCTCCGAAAGGATCTATGCCCTCTGTGCCGACACAAATGTTGACAAACAATATATGAAAATATGACGCAACTCAAGGTTTGATCTCAACTACAGAACAAATTATCTTAAATTTCCTTGCTAATTCAGGCATTGTATGAAGCATACATTTACATGCGATACTCCAAGGGTCAAAGCGAAAGTATTTTTTGCATTCATTTCACCATTTGTTGTCTACAATATGACTGAAGGAACATGTTGCTTTGGACTGAAAGTAAACGTATCATTAGCATGTAATCCAGAGCATGGACAGATATACCAGACTAAAAATATTCAAGGGAGAATTCTTTATTGGCCATCAGAAAAATTTCTTGTTCCTTATTGGCCATCAAAAAATTTCAAATTCCTTCGTGGCCATCTAGTTCCATTTTCTTTTCCTTATTGGCCATCCTAGTGTTAAAGTTGGAGGGTAAAAGTCATTTTTGCCCTTGGGGTCATCTTTTGTCTATCATTTCTTAATAACCAAGTAATTGGACAAAATATTGGTTAATATACAATTTGCAAATATGGAAACCATTAGTATGTAATTTTGATTTTTTTTGCAGCAATAATATGTATTCCTGTTAAAAAAATTCAATAGTACATATCCATACTATATAGATATATATATTACCAGTTAACTAAATTCCAGGACAAATGAGAAACATTAGACACGAACTATGGCAAGACAGAGATGACCTATGAATCATGTATGTAAAAGCGTTTGGTCGATGCTACCAACTTATCATATATAGATAGGGATGGCAATGGGTACCCATAACCCAAAACTCGATGGGTTTTTCCTCTATTAGGGTGTGGGTTTGGACCTATTTTTTGCCCCATGGGTCTGTTAATGGGGATTTTTGTCACCCATTGGGTACCATGGGTATGGGGACATTCTCTTGCAACCCATACCCGTTTACCCATGGGGCCCCACAAAATCTATGACATTTGGGTCCATCAGAAGTATATAAATAAAAAGAGATGTCAACGAAACTTACTCGTCATTTATTTACCTTTGAACAATTTAATGTTTAGTTGTATGAAGTATTAGCGTTTGAGTGGTTAAACTTATTTATCTTGTTGAACAATTTAATCATTCTGATATGTTACTATATGTAGTTGGTGTCAATTTTTATGATGCTAATTAATGGGTATGAGTAACCCGATGGGTACCCATACCCATATGGGTGTGGGGATGGGGGAAATTTGAGTCCCCATGTGGGTACGGGGATGGGGATGGAGTATAAAATTCTAGATGGGGATGGGGACATTTCACAGTCCCCTAGTGGGTAATGTACCCATTGCCATCCCTAGTAACGAGACGCACGATGCAGCCAGTAGCCTGGATACCTCAATGCAGACTTTCTTTTCTTCCTGTTACACCAGGGGATAGGAGCAAGAAACAACATCGAGAAACAAATAAAGAACTGAAGGACGCCCTTGCCTGCTTGGGCACCTTGGACAGCAATGCGAAAAACCAACAGCACGAAGTCGCCCTTGATCCCGGCAAGACGGAGCAACCTGAGGCCTCACCATCGCGGGAGGCATTCGTCTTGGTGACCACGCCACCACCGTCAAGGTCCCAGACAGTGGGTCAGAAGCCATCACAAGGTCGCTGTGAGCTCCAGACGTCGCCGGTAGGCCATCCTCATCTTCATAATCAGAGAAGCTCCCACGATGACGCAGCTGCCCCTAGGCTTCCAACCCAAAAATAAGCAAATTAAAATCACAGATGAAATAAAGACCACCAGATCCTCTCCAATAAGAACTGGAGCGCCATGAACTGAATCCCAAAACCCACAAACCACCGGCAAGAAGCAGCCCCAAAAATCCAGGCACGATAAAAGAATCCTAAATCCACAAACTGAAAATCTCAGCCAACGAAAAGAGGCAAACGGATGTCAGGACCTAACAGAAAAAAAAAAACAGCGAGAAAGAAAGACAGGGGAAAAACCTCACCTCACCCAAACCCAGCCATGGCGACAGCACCAGCAGACCCAAGCGACTAACGGGCAAACGGACGAGCAAGCAACCTGCAAGGGACAACAAAGAAGGCAAACCCTAAAACGCTAGTGAACCAAGAGCAGGCCAAAAAGACTCAAACGGTAGGCCAATCAAACCGAGGAAGTCAACAAATCGAGGCACAGGCCGACAACGACGGGTCAAGAAATGGGGAAAACCTAAAACCTTGAACACCGGTCATTGACATGAGGAAAACCCTGGCAAAAAAGCGAGGAAACGTTGCAAGAAGAACGCAGCAGGCCAGATCGAACGCCAGATCAGGCAGCAACACATGCGGCGGGGGGCATCGAAGCACAGGCGAAGCAAAGCCATGGACGAAAATAAGAACCAAATGCGGGCAGCGAAGGCCACAAGAACACGAAGAAAACACGGGGAAGAACGAATCGAACGGACGAATCAGAGGAAGAGGGAGGGACGCACCGAGGGTGGTGGATCGGCAAGCGGGCGCGAGCTAGACGAAGACCGGCGGATCGAGACGGAGGAGACGAGGCGGGGCGGGCGCGAAAAAGGAGGGAAGGAGCGAGGACGCGCTCACCCACCGCCTTAACTCCGCGGCCCGCGTAGGAGCGACGAAACAGCGGGCGGCACAGGAGACGGCGCGAACCGGAGTCCACCACGCCAACGGGAGCCGTACAAGCGCCGAACTCTCACCGTCACACGATTTTACCCGCGTGTGTAATCGCAGGCCGATGATGATCGAACGGTAAAATGAAATTTGACTATCGTGGACTGTGAGTCCGCGCCGGGCAGCGGCCTGGAATAGAGGAGAAAATAAAGCAGAGGTTTATGACTCTCAGAGAACCTGAAGGTTTATAAGAAAGTAAAAAAAGGCTTACTCTCCTTTTACAATTTACGCTAAGTGCCTCGTTCCTGCTACAATTATTTTTTTTGATTACACAGTACAACTCAGACACTCACCACACGCACACACTCACCCCTATGAACACATGTACACAAACTTTACCCCTATGAGTATCTTCGAAGACTGAGCCGACTAATCCTTTAGATTAACGAAGTCACCACTGGCGCCTCGCTGTCGACGGCCACGTCGCCTACTGCTGAAAGCACAAATGCCGTTAAAAATCCTAGAAAATTCGCTCTCACCGGGAGTCGAACCCAGAACCTCAAAGGTGCTACTCGGGTGTCTTAACCACTAGGCCAAGACCCTTTTCGCTCCTGCTACAATTATTCACATCGTTGCTTCTTCAAAATTTGTTGAGCAGTGGTGACTCTTTATATTTGAGCATCGATGTGGATTGTAGAAAGTATTTTCATTGGAGGAAAAAAAATATTCAGACCGATCTGAACAGCCGTCCTTGTATTATTTTGGATACCTACAAAAATCAAATCTTCTCTAATGACATGATAGAGATATGAAATTTCCTCAGCCATCGTGTGGGGAGGAAACATCTGAGAGCAATGAAAGTTTGTGGTTTTAATTCTTTGTGATACAGAAATTTTGGAAATACCTGATTTAAATTTGTATGAACACTAATCATCTAGAAATTCTTAAATAAAAATAATTTGCAGAACGGTTTGGTGTCAGTAGATCTTAAACTGGAATAGTTTCTGAAAACAGAACTGAATTCTGAGGAGACTTTATTTGATTTTCAATAGGCCATACGACAGAATCACAAAGATAGTGAATTCTGGATCTGCATGAGAGATCCTTCTCTTACAAAGAAAGTCCGGGGCGGCTTGGCCTCCGCAGGTCTAGTTATTTTTTAGTAAGATTACCGGCACAAAAATTCCCAACCATAATGCTAGTTAACATGAAATATTTAGTCTATTTACTCCCTCTATTCTTAATTTGTTGTCGCCGTTGATTTTCTAAACTACGTTTGATCATTTGTCTTAAGTTATGTTTCAATTTTCTTTACTGATAAAACAAACCACAACAAAATATATAATATTTGTTTAGAAATTTTTAATAAGATGAATAGTTAAATGTAACATAAAAAGTCAACGGTTACAACAATTTAAAAAGAGGGTATCAACTTTCTAAATACAATTATTAGTCAATTGTGGTAATTTTTTCTATTGTTATATGTAGTAGACACTTGAAGATGTAGAAGTTCATTTGTGTACATTTGAAGGGCACGGTGTTTTCCTCTTCTCATGAGTTGACGTATGGATTAGTGGTGCCCCAACTCAACCGAATCCGTTAATCACACTTATCCAACCGATGTCTAATGTTTGGACTGTGTCTTTGTCTGATCCTGCTCATCTTGGAAACCTTCTGCAGATTGCTTATGCTGATCCTTCTCAATATCATCAGTCTTACACTCTCTGATTTTACCCCACATCATACTGTAAAGACTTCCGATCAGTAGAATTCCTCCAATGATGCTGTCATGGAAGAGAAGTGAAAAGACAAAGATTCACCACCGATTTTACTACTGCAACTCTTATCAATAAATAACAAAAAACATGATATACCTGCCAAGGTGAACAATTTCTCCAAGAAAGAACGATGAGCAAAATATGGTGAGGACGAAGCAGAATGGGGTCCAAGCAGCAAAGAATATGGGCCCTTTCTTCTGTAGGCACCAAGTTTGCAGATAATAAGATACTCCTGTCACCATGAAACCCTGATCCATTCATCAATGCAACAACCAGTTTGTTAGTAATCACAGTGCACGCAATTGGCATATACATGTACTAAAATCAAGACGAAGACTAAAAAGAAGGGAAGAAGAAAAATCAGGGCAGAATATACAGAGTATAATATGGCGATCAAGCTGATATCGAAGTCCAGCTTCCACCTGGAGAAGAACTCCCGTTCGGCAATCACCGCAACAACGAATGACTGCACCGTGCTGAACACCGCAGTCTGCACAGCCAACCCATAAGAACAGACCGCCGTTCAGCTATGGTACTCGGTACAGGCAGGTAATAAACTAATAACTAACAAAAGCTCAGGGTTATTATAGATCGCACAAGGCAAAATGGCCATGATATGGAAAGAAGACACGTGAGATGGGCCGCAAGCAAGTATATAATGGGTGGATAAAGTCCAACTTTGACCTCTCAACAATTGCACCAGTCTAAATTCTGTCCTCCATCTCTTTCACCGGTTCAAGAAGGAATAATGAGAGTAGAGATTGATCGAGGATGGGAAGGTAACGAGAAGGCCATGCCAGATCCTAGTCAACATGGCCATATGAGTAAAACCATGATGAAAACTACTTACATACTAATGTGAACAGTAAAAGTGATGAAGCACGGAAATTAAACCAAAACAATAGTTGAGGGACCAAAGTTTGACTTTTATGACCTGTAAAACCATCCAAAGAGACCACACGAAGATCGAGAGAATCATAAGGAATGTCCATATTATCCACAACCCCTTGCCAACAATTGCGTTTGAGCTCGACGGGTGGGAGGAAAAGGCACGGTGATGATTGACAGGGCTCAGTGATGGCCCAGTGAAGAAGGCAATGGTGAAAACTCCACCGAGGCATAGAGCTACGCTGGTGATCTTTGCTTTGCCTGAAGGGTGCCTCAGCTTGACTTCTTCCATCCTGATACGGATTTCAACATTTTTGATCAAGTTGCCAGGAAGAAGGTGAAAGCAGGCAAGGAAAGGAATGTGTTCTGCTCATGGTAGGCTACTCATGACACGGTTGTACAACCTCAATAGCGCGGCCAGGAAGAAGGTGACTGCGGGCAAGGAGCTGTCAGCTGCAGATGCCACAGTCGCAGAGGTGAACTTGAGGCTCACATGGTACAGATTTACGCCAAGTGTAATCCTGGGAAAATTGGAACGAAACAAATTTTTCCACGGGTAAATACGGGACTAGTCTTGTTTTGCAGAAATTTTTAAACGCTGCAAACATGCGCCCATACCCGATTAAGGCACAAAAGAAGAGCTTGAAGAGCACCCACGGTGACATGGATCGTGCATCTTTCCTGCAAATCAGATAGTTCTGCACACCTTCAGCAAATCAAACCTTACGAACTTGGAAGTATACATATCGTTGTGGAATATCGGTTGCCAGAGAAGAAAAAAATGTTAAATCTCTTTTATTAATTAGTCCACCGTTCTTTTCCTAATCTTATGACCGATATTATCAGTGTCTTTTCCAGACAAAGCTAGATTAGCTTGATCAGTTGTTACCTTTGTAGATAAAGAGCTATAGGCAGCAAGAGGACAGAGCCAGCTGCCTGGCGATAGAAGATGTAGACGTAGGTGTTCATCCCGTGGTCGAAGGCTGCCTTGGATATCACAAACATGCCAGTGTAGATCAACTGTATAGCGATGGCAGCTCCATAAGGCTTCACGATCGCTTCCATGTCCACCACATCAATGCAACAACCAGTTTGTTAGTAATCACAGTGCACGCAATTGGCATATACATGTACTAAAATCAAGACGAAGACAAAAAAACGGGAAGAAGAAAAAACAGGGCAGAATATACAGAGTATAATATGGCGACCAAGCTGATATCGAAGTGCAGCTTCCATCTGGAGAAGTCCCGTTCGGCAATCACCGCAACAACGAATGACTGCACCGTGCTGAACACCGCAGTCTGCACAGCCAACCCATAAGAACAGACCGCCGTTCAGCTATGGTACTCGGTACAGGCAGGTAATAAACTAATAACTAACAAAAGCTCAGGGTTATTATAGATCGCACAAGGCAAAATGGCCATGATATGGAAAGAAGACACGTGAGATGGGCCGCAAGCAAGTATATAATGGGTGGATAAAGTCCAACTTTGACCTCTCAACAATTGCACCAGTCTAAATTCTGTCCTCCATCTCTTTCACCGGTTCAAGAAGGAATAATGAGAGTAGAGATTGATCGAGGATGGGAAGGTAACGAGAAGGCCATGCCAGATCCTAGTCAACATGGCCATATGAGTAAAACCATGATGAAAACTACTTACATACTAATGTGAACAGTAAAAGTGATGAAGCACGGAAATTAAACCAAAACAATAGTTGAGGGACCAAAGTTTGACTTTTATGACCTGTAAAACCATCCAAAGAGACCACACGAAGATCGAGAGAATCATAAGGAATGTCCATATTATCCACAACCCCTTGCCAACAATTGCGTTTGAGCTCGACGGGTGGGAGGAAAAGGCACGGTGATGATTGACAGGGCTCAGTGATGGCCCAGTGAAGAAGGCAATGGTGAAAACTCCACCGAGGCATAGAGCTACGCTGGTGATCTTTGCTTTGCCTGAAGGGTGCCTCAGCTTGACTTCTTCCATCCTGATACGGATTTCAACATTTTTGATCAAGTTGCCAGGAAGAAGGTGAAAGCAGGCAAGGAAAGGAATGTGTTCTGCTCATGGTAGGCTACTCATGACACGGTTGTACAACCTCAATAGCGCGGCCAGGAAGAAGGTGACTGCGGGCAAGGAGCTGTCAGCTGCAGATGCCACAGTCGCAGAGGTGAACTTGAGGCTCACATGGTACAGATTTACGCCAAGTGTAATCCTGGGAAAATTGGAACGAAACAAATTTTTCCACGGGTAAATACGGGACTAGTCTTGTTTTGCAGAAATTTTTAAACGCTGCAAACATGCGCCCATACCCGATTAAGGCACAAAAGAAGAGCTTGAAGAGCACCCACGGTGACATGGATCGTGCATCTTTCCTGCAAATCAGATAGTTCTGCACACCTTCAGCAAATCAAACCTTACGAACTTGGAAGTATACATATCGTTGTGGAATATCGGTTGCCAGAGAAGAAAAAAATGTTAAATCTCTTTTATTAATTAGTCCACCGTTCTTTTCCTAATCTTATGACCGATATTATCAGTGTCTTTTCCAGACAAAGCTAGATTAGCTTGATCAGTTGTTACCTTTGTAGATAAAGAGCTATAGGCAGCAAGAGGACAGAGCCAGCTGCCTGGCGATAGAAGATGTAGACGTAGGTGTTCATCCCGTGGTCGAAGGCTGCCTTGGATATCACAAACATGCCAGTGTAGATCAACTGTATAGCGATGGCAGCTCCATAAGGCTTCACGATCGCTTCCATGTCCACCATTGACACGCTTTAGCAAGCTCCTCCTTCCTTGACCCGAGTAGCGCCGCCGACAGTGCGGGAGCGGGAGAACTGGTGTGTGTACGTGTGTGTGTGTGGCCGGAGCTACCTCTTTTGTAGTGGGTTCCCCGTGGGGGTCTGTGAGAGAGAAAGAGAGAGAGAGAGATAATAATAACATATTTCACATTTAGTTTCTCTCCGATGATTTTGGAATCCGATTCGAGCAAGAGGCCCCGCGCTACGGCAACTTTCATGAAACTGCCAGTGACCAAGAGAGCTTTCCCAGCTGAACAACAGAGTAATAAGCACTTGCAAAATTATTGATTTCCTATAAAAAGCAAAATAAGCAAGGTCAATATAAGATATATCCTCTGCTCCTAAGATCAACAATGTACCACTCTGTACCTAGGAAGAAAAACTTTTACCCGATTGAGTGTCGTGTGTTAGATATACGAGTTCAAAGTCCTAATCATCACATAAGAATTAAGGTTCTCGGCCTACGTATTTATGGTTCTATTACTAATTTGTAGTACTAACCTTCTTTCCCACAAGAATGAAATAGGAATGGAGGGAGAAGAAATTCAACAAAGAAAGTCAAACTCATGGCAGAATTAGGAACAGTCCTAGGACAACTCCTGCGGGAGGTATGTTGGTCCCCAGGCATTATCTAAGGAGAACGATCTAACCCCCCTCCTCACCCTTACAATAGGGAGCCCCGTGAGATTAGTTTGGCTTTTTTTCTGATACTTATGCTTTAAGTGAGGAAGAGTGAGAGGATTTTTTTTCTCGCACTATAGCTCGCGCTACAGTACATGCCATGCGGCACCCAGGATTCGACCCCGGGCGGGAGCTTCACCAGCCAGTGGCTTTACCACTGCGGTGGGAGCCCCTTCGCCAGTCCTAGGACAACACAAGTGAAGACAGACATGTACTCCCTCAGTTTCAATCCTAGGAGAAGATGGAAACGATCCTTCGCCAGATGGTCATATTCCATTTCATATCAGCTGGGTTATTATTTTAGACGATCTTCTACAAAAGTAATTGAGAATAGATGGAGATAAATTCAACAAACAAAGTCAAACTCATGGCAGAATCAGGAACAGTCCTAGGACAACGCAAGTGAAGACAAACACATACTCCCTCCGTTTCAGTCCTAGCAGCAGATGGAAACAATCCTTCGCCAGGTTGGTCATATTCCATTTCATATCAACTGGGTCATTATTTTAGACGATCTTCTACAAAAGTAATTGGAAACAAACGCTGATAGAAAGCATATGCTAACTTACTAAAAAATATTTAAGCATTTGTTAAAAAAACTCACCCCTACAATGAAAATAGGTGTTTAATCTTACAAATTAGCCTTAAGTATCAGGTGCTAACTTATGCATTCTTTCCCTCACAAACACCTAGTGCTAGAAATAAATAAATAGTTTTATTTAGCTTAAGCATCCCTAAAGCACTTTCATTGTAAATGCTTTACCCCTTAAGCTCTTCTTCAACCTGGAAGTTCCTTTCTAAAACACCTGAAATTCCATTAAAATGTTTCCTTCAAAATAGGCCCTAAATCTCAAAGGGTCTTTGATAGAGCAACATCCACCTCACGTTCGTAATCGATCCACCACAGTATTTGGCATATCCGAATTGGCGCTTCTTCCCTCCCCCTCACTTCCCTCCGAAATGGCGCGCGCGTCCCTGACCCTCCGGCCTCCGACGACCTCCTTCCCTTTCCCTATCGGCGCCGGAGGTAACAGCCGCCAGCACTGGTCCCCACCGGCGGCCCCGGTGCCGCTTCCTCCGGCGGTCACACCTGCAGTGCCGCGTCGGCTCCTCCTTCCGGCGGCTGCCGGCATTTGGGACTTCGTCTCCGGCGGACAAGGGGGCGCCGCGGCTTCGTTTCTCGCCGTCAGGCGAGGTATGGAGCTCTTCCGGCAGGTAGATGCTCTTCATCACATTACATTCTTTGACCTCGCTCTGCTTTCGTAATTACAGTGGAGCCCCCCAGCAGGGTGCTATTTTACGTTCTTAATCTGGCTTTTGACAAATATTACTTTTCCTCTCGGTTGCATTGCAGGGAGATGTGGCTGGATCATTGGCGGACTTCGACAAAGCCATCGAGATGGATCCACAGCAGAAGCAATGTACGAGCTCCTAACCTCTGCATTCTGAATGTCATTATGCCATTATGTGTGCACTTTGTGGTCATGCTCCGCGTTCCTAAGCTCATTGCCTCATTATATCACCGGTGACAAAAATGACTAGCTGCTGCTAAGTATTGTTGCAGATCTTTGGCAGAGGGGCCTGTCATTGTACTACCTTGACAGGTGTGTAAACATGATCTGACAGAATAGTTGGTCCTGAAGTTGGAAAGAAAACTCTGTGATGCAGTTCACTGTCTGAACAAATATAGATTTGAAGAAGGTGCAGAGCAGTTCAGGCTCGACGTTGCAGCAAACCCGAATGATACTGAGGAGTCCATATGGTGCTTTCTATGTGAGGCTCAGCTATATGGGGTAGAGGAAGCAAGGAACCGATTTCTGGAGGCAAGTTGTTGTGGGGTTACTTCTTGAAATGCAAACATCTCCAGGTCTTAAAAGGTGCAGCTTGATGTGAATTCACAATTTACAGGTTGGCTTGGACTCAAGACCTGTCATGCGTGAAGCTTATGCGTTGTTCAAAGATGGTGGAGACCCCGAAAAGGTTATCTTTGTTAAACATGCTTCGACTTACATATATACAATCTGTGTTCCTGTAAATGGTTGATGTACTTTATTTTCTTACTTGCTTTCTTCAGTTAGCTTCAAACTTCTCGAGTGGCTCTGGCGGTGAAGTCTTCTATTCCTCGTTATATGCGGGACTTTACTACGAATCTCAGGTACTGAAAACACATTAGCCCCATTTGTACTGCAGCAATTCTTACAGCTTATGCATGAGTTGAATTGTGTGTACGAATTTTGTATGATCTAAACAGGATCATACATTGCTTGCCGGAATTCTCATGTAACTGAAAGCTGTATTCATTTTGAAAAAGGAAATGTAAATAAAAAATTTCTTAACATTAAATTTTACAATCTCTTATTTCTTTTCCTTAGTTACTATAATCAGAATTCTCCTTATTTATGATATAACCAAGTTACTCACTAGCTGGTAGCTACACTTGATGGGGAACAGAAAAACTCAGATATGGCTAAATCGCACATTGTTACAGCCTGCAAGTCACCCTATGGATCAAGGTTTTTTCCTTTCCTCCCTTTCTGCTGTGTACCTAGTTCAGAGTCAATTTGCTAACAGTATCGAATTCTCTGTTTAGGTCTGGTGATTACATGGCATCCCTTGCATTTGTCCACTGTCAGTGTCGCGGCTGGATTCTAGAGGGATAGAAAACTTTATGTTGAAACAGATCTGGGCTATTATTCTCCCGGAGACAGACGAGCCAGTAGATAGATACATATAAGCAATTTGGTTTCCATTTTATGTTTTTATGTTCAACTAGGACTTAACCTGTTCAAGCATTGATGATGGGTTTTCAGTCAAAGACTAAGTTATGAAATTGGTAGCATCACACGATAACACTGTTTCTCTCTTGAAGTAAGAGATGATATGCAGTACATTAGTTGAAGACACAAGTTATGCAATTTTGTAGCATCGCACTTTGTCTCACGCTGCACGGCCTCCGATTCACTATAACTTCAAGTGCCAATTAAATAGCATGAATGCATGATGTAGTAACCTATGTTGGAGACAGAGTCGGCCACCACGGTTACTACTAACTGCAGCTGTAGGTTGTTCAGATCAAAATCTGACATATTTTGACATACAATCTCTTAAGAGATGAATTGACAGTCCCATACATATATGCGCGTGTCCTGACTAGTTGCAACACCTAAGAAATAAGGTCCTCTTTGGAAAGGCAGAAATTTCACAAAGAGTAATACGGGCATCGGATTGAGGAAAATTCCCGCAATTCCAAAGGGTACTTAAGTCAATAATTTAATTGACAGACCTGACAGCCATCGTTGCAAATGGAATCACAGCAGCAGCAACGCTCAGGTGAGTACACAAAGAAGCAACATTGGCCGCCGCTACCCTGGCGCGGG
>LAPY01001406.1:86747-99533 GCA_000970635.1 Eragrostis tef
AAAAGGCCCTCACAAAAACTTCTAACTAATCATGGTGTTTTTGTGTCTTGATATTTTTATAGAAAGCCCCATAAGTTAAGAGAATTTCTAAAAAAGATGTTGAAAATTTAGACATGTTAATGGTTCATGCCAAATTTAAACAAATTAAGTTTTCCTTTCTAAAGTGGATGAACACATTAAAAAAATAAGATTCCTATTCTAAAATGATCATTTATGTGTTAATCTCAAAACAAGACATTGTTTTACGTTGAATTTCTATATAAATTGTTTCTCAGACCTTTAGGGGCATTACAGACATTTTTATAGTTTTTTCACAGCCACAGCAGTTTCACCAAACGGCCTTCAGCTTTTCTCACAGCTCACAGCCCACAGCAGCTTTTTTCACAGCCACATCTAACAACAGCTTTTTCTCACAGTCACAGCACAACCAAACACACACTAAAGAACCTATGTACAGGGAGGGTCCCTCACCCTATTCCACGCCGCCGGCGAGCCGGAGACAGAAGGGGAGGGGGCGATCTGAGCTTCGAAGGAGAGCCGCTTTTGGGGAAGATGAATAGTAGATCAAGAGCTTTCGAGAAAGGGAAATTTGAAGCAAGCTTCGCGTGCTTGGTACAAAGACTTTTGTGACTCAATCATATCTATGAGTTTTAGTGTTCAATCTGATACTTCTCTGTTCCCATACCGAATGAGTCACACATTGCTTATTTGTTACTATAGGTTGATTATATTATCCTGATGGCTTCTTCAGACTCCCTTGATCGTTCGGTTATTGCAGCTCTTACTATAGAATTCTTCATGAAGGATCTTGGTCCTCTCATCACTTTCTTGGAGTTTCGGTCACCCGAAGAGATGCTGGGCTGTTCTTATCTAAGTATGAGTAAATAATTGACATTATTGAGTGTGCTAGTATGTCTAGTTACAAACTATTATCCACACCTGTTGATCATGTTCCAAGCTTTCATCAGATCGTCCTCCTGTTGCCGATCGTATGGATCACTGTGCTCTTGCTGGTGCTCTTCAGTATCTCACTTTTACCCGTCCTAATATTGCTTATGCGGTTCAACAGATTTGTCTTCATATGCATGACCCATGTGAGCCTCATCTTGATCTTATTAAGCAGGATTTGCGTTACATCTGTGATACTTTACACTATGGTCCGGTTACATCGCACAATATCTCTTCTTGTGTGGCATACTCTGATGCTAATTGGGTTGGCTATCCTAGCAAGCCGCTTATGGCTATGGTTTGTTCTTAGATGAAAATCTAATTGGGTTGGCTGTCCTGCCTGGCAATCCAGTGCTGAGGCTAAATATTGTGTTGTTGCCAATGATGTTGCTAAGACTTGTTGGCTTTGTCAATCACTTCAGGAGCTTTTCTGCCCCATTCAGCATGCAACGTACGTTTGTTTGTTGTGACACTGAGATTGTTTTGCATTTTGTTCGAGACCTGATGTTGTTCGAGTGCTGCATGTGCCTGCATCGTTTCAGTATGCTGATATCTTCACCAAGGAACTTTTGAGTAAAAGAATTTCGGCCGAAATTCACCAAAATTCGCTGAAATCTCGGTTTGATCGGCCCATGGCAGTAAAATGATGTATCAGCCCAAATATTTCAGCCCAATCTGAATTTTGTTATTGAGTGAAATGCACCCGGGGTACATAAACTATTTAGCGATGGTCGTCTAGGTACATAAACTCTTAAAGTGTCCGTCTATATCCACAAACTACTTAGAAATAGTCATTTAGGTACATTAACTCCTAAGTGGCCATTTAGATCTACAAACTAATTATGCTATAGCTATCTAGGTCCAAATTCCTTTGTGTGTGAAACAAAATCCTTCGTGGACATGCCACCGTAGATAGAGAGGCACATGCTACATGTGTGACGAAAATCATGGCTTGGGAAATTGCATAATAGAGGTAGAGACTCAGCCTGGCAATCGGGAGATGAAAGCAGTGATCCGGAGCTGACGACTTGGAAAGGAGGCGAAGGCCCTCGTTCGATCCTACTGCCGAGCAGAGTCGACAGTCGTGCGGTTGGTTGCCATGATTTTCTTGACATATCGTCGCCTCGCCTCCAGAAGTAATTAGAACCTAGATAGCCACAACATAATTAGTTTGTGGACTTAAGTGGTCATTTAGTAGTTTATGTACCTAGATGAGCACTCATAAACAGTTTCTGGATCTAGATGGTCACTTTAGAAGTATGTACCTAGATTACCATGCCTAAATAGTTTATGTACCCCGGGTGCATTTCACTCCTTTTCTTTTGATCCCGCAGAGCCCACGCGTCCTGTTTATTCATCTCCATGGGGTTAAAAGAGTCGGCGAAACCCTAGCCGCCCAAAAATTCATTTCTCTCTCCTCTCTGATGTATAGCCCACAATCATGAGTCCCTCTCTTCGCGTTCCCCACTCAGATCCGGCCATGGATGATGCTCCCAGCCGCAATGAGCGAGACGTAGATGGGCTAGGACAAGGAAGACGTCTAGATGGGCGCAGGACAGTAGCTGATGCCGGTGCCGGCACCGTGGACATGGGTGTCGATGCTGGCCGGTGGCTAGGTACATAAACTCTTAAAGTGTCCGTCTATATCCACAAACTACTTAGAAATAGTCATTTAGGTACATTAACTCCTAAGTGGCCATTTAGATCTACAAACTAATTATGCTATAGCTATCTAGGTCCAAATTCCTTTGTGTGTGAAACAAAATCCTTCGTGGACATGCCACCGTAGATAGAGAGGCACATGCTACATGTGTGACGAAAATCATGGCTTGGGAAATTGCATAATAGAGGTAGAGACTCAGCCTGGCAATCGGGAGATGAAAGCAGTGATC
Source organism: Eragrostis tef (assembly GCA_000970635.1). Lineage (NCBI taxonomy): Eukaryota > Viridiplantae > Streptophyta > Magnoliopsida > Poales > Poaceae > Eragrostis > Eragrostis tef. Next base: position 89,588 of record LAPY01001406.1, read on the forward strand.
CGGAGCTGACGACTTGGAAAGGAGGCGAAGGCCCTCGTTCGATCCTACTGCCGAGCAGAGTCGACAGTCGTGCGGTTGGTTGCCATGATTTTCTTGACATATCGTCGCCTCGCCTCCAGAAGTAATTAGAACCTAGATAGCCACAACATAATTAGTTTGTGGACTTAAGTGGTCATTTAGTAGTTTATGTACCTAGATGAGCACTCATAAACAGTTTCTGGATCTAGATGGTCACTTTAGAAGTATGTACCTAGATTACCATGCCTAAATAGTTTATGTACCCCGGGTGCATTTCACTCCTTTTCTTTTGATCCCGCAGAGCCCACGCGTCCTGTTTATTCATCTCCATGGGGTTAAAAGAGTCGGCGAAACCCTAGCCGCCCAAAAATTCATTTCTCTCTCCTCTCTGATGTATAGCCCACAATCATGAGTCCCTCTCTTCGCGTTCCCCACTCAGATCCGGCCATGGATGATGCTCCCAGCCGCAATGAGCGAGACGTAGATGGGCTGGGACGAGCAACTTGGTTGGCAGCATTAATAGGCGATGTGACCCTCAATATGATATTTTTCCCATTCTTTCAACAAAAACTTTTAGATTAATATCTTTTGTGCCCCTTTGCAGCTAATTGGTAGAGTCTTTTATGGTGGGGACACTAAAGATTTGCAAATGTATGCATTACGAGTAGTGTCGAAATGTGTTTCTTCAAGTGGCTGCGAGAGGAACATGCTAAGTTATGTATGTTTATCTGCCTATTTGGGCGATTTTCTTCTATTTCTCTTCTTTTTCTTTCCTTTTTTTTAGGCAATATTCATTGAGTAATATCTTTCCTTAATAGGAGATAATTGTTGATATGTAATTATTGCTGTGATAATGTACTCTTTTTTTTTAATTTTCTGCTCCTCGAATCTTCCTCGTGTCTTTATATATGACACCCTTGTGCCTTTTTCGTTGTGACAAATCTTAGCTCTTTCTCTGCCACTCATGTAAGCTCTTTGGGACAAACTTCCTTGTGGAGTTACAAAGATCCTTGAACGAAATGGCTTGAACCGCGGGGACTTGCTTCCTCAAGAGTTGGTTGATCACTTTGCTGATGTTCATAAAGCTTCGGGGCTTTGTCATCTTTAGTTGAAGTAACCAATCCAGTGCCACTTGCTGTAGTACCTCCTGGTTTTATTGTTATAAGTGATGACGAAGGGGTTGAAGGTCGTCGTGCTAGGGCTTTTCCAGATCGTCACGGAGTTGCTAGTCGTACTCGAAGCAAGACAAGGGGATAACTTTGTTTGAACTGCTTTCTTTGCTTGTTTGTGTCATTATGTTTCAGCTTCCGTGAATTTGTAGCATTTATCGCTGGTGATGCTTCATCTTTCAATGATTTGTGTTTTAGACCTTGTTGGTATTAGAATGCGCTTCGTCAATCATTGTGTAATCCTTCCTTGTATCTTTGTCTGTTTTTGTAATTTGATGATGTCCCGTGTCTTGGCCCCCTTTAATGTTTCTTTGATTCTTGTCTTTTGAAGTCCTTTTTTTGAAGCTTTGCTTCAGTATGGGAGATCGTTGATTCTCTTCTTTGCTTGTGGCAGATTGCTTCTGATGCTGGTCACTTTGCTTTTTGGTGACATTGAATACTCTTCTTTTGATTCCTGACGGAGCACTCTTTTCCTCCATTTGAACCTTCGACTGATTGTTGTCCTTAGACCTCAATCTCCATTTTCTTGAGTGCTCTCGTATAGTGTTAACGGAGCAACCTTCGTCGATCAAGATCTTGTGAACCCATCGAACTTTTTTGATGTCTGAGCTTATCATGAAGGCATGTGTGTGTGGGTAATCAGTGAGCCTGACATCTTCGTGATTGAAATGAAGGGTTGATAACTTCCACTCTTGTTTGCTCATCCTTGCTCTTGCAATTCTTGTATGAGGAATGTCGTGTGTTCATCATGGTTGTGGCCCACGGACGGCGCCAAATGTTGGAGGAACGAAGCCTAAATAGATATTCCGAAGCCCCCAACTTATCTTTGCTATTATTTGGTGTGATGCGAAGCCCTCAGGCTTACTTTCGAAGTTTCATGTTCAGGGGCAAAGCCTTCTGGTCTTTATATCAGTTCATCGAAGCCATCCTCAATCCGCGTTGCTGGACAGAGGTGGATGAGATGTTAGAGAGTTCCGAATAGAGAATATGATGTTACTGGCTCGCGGCCCCTAAAAACTGTTCATTACAGAGGGGTGCGGTCATATTTATAGACCTAACCCTAGTTATGCTAGTTGTTTTTACAACACCACCCTTCGTAAATTGCATCCTTCCTCTGGTCTCCTTCACACCCTTCGTTGTGTTCCCGTTGTGATCCTAGCGTCTTTTCAGCCCTTCATCTCGCCTGAGGTCGTAGCCTATTTTTCCCAACAACTTCTATTCATGTTTCATGTAGCAAGAAATAGGATTGCACCAGACATATGGAGGATCAAGCTATTTTGGCATCGCAAGGAGTAACTTTTGGATATATATCGACTAGTCAGTTAGTTCTTAACATGGACTGGTGTTTTGAAGGTTCGGACTTGTAACTTTGAAGTCCTGGAGCCTTGTTACACTAAAGTAGGTTAAATGCACAAAATTGGAAGCACATATATAACTTGTATGAATGTGCATTTACGCATGGACAGTTGTGAATTTTGGTGGTTGCCTGCATGTTAGCATTGCCGTAAGAGTTGGGACGATTAAAATATTTAATATGTTTGTCTCCTTATTTTCAACACCGAACTTTCGCCGAAATTCATCGAATTTCATTCAAATTTCTGGATTTTCTAGGACCAAATTTTGAACAAAATTTCATCAAATTCAAAAATTCGTTTGAAAAATTTCGGTCTGAAATTCTGGCGAATTTGAATTTCGATGTTGTCGTTGGGTCTTGAAATTTTTTTATACCGATATTCTGAACACTAGTTTCGACGTTATATATCTTTGCTGAGTTTTGTCGAAGATATGAGCACCCGGGTACCCTCAAGAATCAACAAGGCCGAGTATTCCAGTTATGGGTAGTCGGATGGCTTCAATTAGGCCCGGGTGGCCCAGCAGACTCGAGGTCAGTTGGGTCACTCGGCCCAAGATAAAGGATTGTTTACTTGTACTACAAGGTAATTTGTATCGTAGCCGACTAGGTTTCTCTCTATGTAACCCTGCACCTCCCGGTCATATAAGGAAGGCAGGGATCCTCTCATAATCATCTACACACAATACCATAACCACGCTGGACGTAGGGTATTACGCACATTACGGCCCGAACCAGGATAATCCTTAGCGTCTGGTGTACCATCATGTTCTTGGTTCCTTTGCACCTACACAAATAACTATCGAGGCCTAAAACCTAGGGGCAAAAAACTCTACCTCTCGTTCAACCATCCCAACTCGCTGGTGTCTGAAACTTCGAACTGTCTCAAAAAGTTCCAACGCAGACCATTCACCGAGTAAAATCCTCTCCATCGTATTCAGAATGGTTATAGTAGAACCAGTTCTCCCAATGCCCGCACTGTGGAATGAGGGCATAAATCACAATATCAAGTTGGGTATGGATAAGGGGGTGCACAAGGACTCAAGGAGGCATGGTCTTAATTTGATTCAAACCTGCAATGGACAACTATCGGTTGCTCCTTTGGAATGTGATACAACCTGCTTATAATTTTTCGAACAAAAATACTGCGATCGGGCACACCATGGTCGGGCCAGTTAGGATACCGAATGTGGAGAACAAAGTGCACTTTATTTGCCTGCACCACGAACAGGTACATATCAGATGACAGATAAATAACCACTATAGTATTGTTGTGGAGAACGAAAAAGAGTACATGGAGGTCCCTCAAAAAAAAAAAGAGTACATGGAGGACAATATAACACAACGGGGTAGGGTGTATAGTGAGACGACTCTTGTGCGTCCCTACATAAGTATATAATATTAAAAATAAATATTCAACTAAATTTGAGCTACTAACAAGTTAAAAGATGGACCCTGGTACAAGAGCAACAGGATGGTTGAACTTGGCATTGACCCTGCCAAACTAGAACAAGAGAATAAGGCATATACCACAGCCTTCGTTTGTATGTACCTCATTTGACAGTATCTTCAAACTGCGCAGCTCCAGCTCACCATCATATCTGGTTTTCGTGATCTTGACGTTAAATTTTCCATACTCTTTTTGTCCCTCGTCATTCAATGGTAGATACTCGTGACACTGATAAAATTTTAAGAAAACGTGTTAATGTGTATGTACATACTGAATGGAAACGCAAGAAAATGAGGCAGTCACATACAGTCACTTTGGGTCACGGTAGCATAATGGAGATAACAAGAAATTGAAAATTTTTCTCAGATGAGTGAAAAGAAATTACGAGGGCTAAATATTGTTACCTTCTCAGGTTCAACTGGTGTAACCATAACAATCACAGGACAGCGGTTTTCGTATACCATCTGCCAGAAATCTTCAAACATATTGGGTTGTGGGCCTTGAGTTGAAATGAATTTTCTTTGATCCTTGCCCTGGCTCTACAAAATGTATGTTCGACAGGTCGAATCAACTTTAAAAGAAGAAGAAAAGGCATATAAAGAAGTAAAAGAAAATACCCAAGGAATACACCATATGTACCTCAATATGGCTTGCATTGATGTAGTCGTTGGTTGAAGTATATATTCTTACTCTGTTTTTATCAACTGAGAAGAAAAAAGATGGACATGTTAAATTAATGAGATGCATAAATCCACGCGTCTGGCTAAACATGGCAGATTGTACAAGTTGGTGATGTGCTAACATGGCAAGACGTCATCGTGGCGGTTTTTCGGCCAGTTGGCGCGAGCCACGGTGAACAGTTCTGTGCTCTTGAGCACCTCCAACCCAGGGGCGGGCCCACCTTGGTTCAAGGGTATTCAGTTGAATACCCATTATTTTTTGACATATAGTTTTGTTTATATAGTGTATACTACTATATGCTTGCAAAAAAGATCAAAAATACACATCTAGCCTAAAAAACAACCTAAAAATCAACCAGCTCAGTCATTGAAAGAGAATTCTTCTTGCAAGTTAGTGATCATTACTCTTTTCAAAGCCTTATGTAATTTGTAAATTTTCTCCTCATTTCGTTGAGCAATTAGCGCTTACTGCTTCTATGTGCTCAATTTCAAGTTTGGAGCTATTATGCGCTAGTCTTTAATATATTTTTTAACACAACTTGCCTTCAATTTAGGCTAGCATAATTTTTTCCCCATCTTTAGAAATTTTTGAATACCCACACTTCAAATTCTGGGCCCGCCATTGCTCTCATAATCATCGACACACAATACCATAACCACGCTGGACGTAGGGTATTACGCACGTTGCGGCCTGAACCAGGATAATCCTTGGCGTCTGGTGTACCATCATGTTCTTGGTTCTTTTGCACCTACACAAATAACTATCGAGGCCTAGAACCTCGACAGTGGCACGCCAGGAAGGGGGTGTGCGGTAATCCTCCGTCGAGCGCGATGGATCTACATCAACAACTTCTGTCCAGAGCTTCGGTTTCGTCATCGCGTCGACCAATGCTTGCTCGGCGAGATCTGCAACAAGCAGGCGACTTACGCGGCAGCGGCGAGATGTCCATCAAACAGGCGGCTTGAGCAGCGACGTCCATCATGTCTTCTTCGACTCAATCACGGCGCACGCAGCCTCATGTGGATCGACGTTCAAAGGAGCAGCGGCGACGTCCTTCATGTTGTTTGGCAACTTCGCGGCGACCAAAGCCGGCCCCGAGTACTCGCCGGTGTATCTGTGTACATGGAAAGATGGAGTTCAAGCTCGAGGGACTCCAAGTCCCAAGGAAAAGTTATGTCGGTCTGATTCAATCCCAAATCAGCTACACGTACATCATCGGAAGGGTTACAGGGAAGATTCGTCTTCTTTTCTTCTTGATTTCCTAATCAATCTACTCAAGATTATCTATTCTCACACGTGGTGTTGTATGGCTGAAAGATTAATCTCACATATTTATGCTTTTGCATGTACGAGTTTCTTCCGTGAAGATGATTCATGCATGCTATCAGCGGCATCTTGATCTCGCTGCTGCGGCTATCACTCGATGCTGGGAGGCGGCTACATGGCCACCACAATCACTCGGCAGTCGGCGACGTCGGCGTACAACGGCAACTCTGTACGCCAAGTCCAACTCAATTGCTGCCACTGGCCACGACGGCCGTACGGCAACTACGTACTCGGCGTACGGTGGTGCGTCTACACGGCACAGCCACCCAGCATACGACGACTGATCGGCCACGACGGCCACCCGGTGCACAACGACGACCGATCGGCGACGGCACCAACACACGCACATATACAGGGAAATTCTTTCCTGCTTTACCCTGTTTTTCATATGAGATTAGTATTCCTATCTACCCGACCCGTTTAATTATCTACTCATCACGTCATCTGTTCTTGGCATGTGTTGAGTATATTCGGTCGTGAACAATTGGAGCATGTCTGAGCCGGGCTCAGACTTCTCCGACTCGATGGGTGCTCGCGACAGCTCTAGCCCTTGCTACATCAACTACCCAGCGTATGACGCAGAATCACTTGGCGTACTACGGTGACGACTTGGCGGACCATGCCGGCTCAGCATGGCCACTCGGCGTATGATGCTGGTCACTCGGCCATGACATCGTTCACTCGGCTAGATGGCCAGACTCAATGATCTTCACTCGGCCACGACGTCTGTCACTCGGCAGATTGATCAACAAGCTCTACGAGCTTTACATCGACGGACTTCTCTTCACTCGGCCAGATGGCCAGGCTCTATGAGTTCTTCTTCACTCGACCAGTCGGCAGCCAAGCCTTTTAGGCTTTACTTCGGCGGTTTTCTTCATACGGCCATATGGCCAGGCTCTCTGAGCTCTACTTCGACGGCCTTATGAGCTCTACATCGAGAGACTTCTACTTCGCTCGGCTAGATGGCCAGGCTTTATATATGAGCTTTACTTTGACGGACATTTACTTCACTCGGACAGATGTCCAGGCCTTATGGGCTTTACTTTGGCAGATTACTCCTTCTCTTGGCGAGATGATTTTAATTTGAAGGCGACTCGGCTCAACCGAGCTAGACCCACAGGGGGTTAATCCTAGAATTGAATTTGCTCTTTGTGTCGGTTTTATGAACTGCAATGAACAGCAAGGCGTTTTCTTCACAAATTACGAGCTGTTAGCATCCTGGACACAAGTTGCTGGATGGGCTTAGGTTCACGGGCGGAGCAAACACTCAGTCTAAGACTCGTAACTCATTTTTGGTTTAACAGCTTAAGTGCACCAGATTTGAGGAGTTCCCTACTCTTATAGAGTCCCACTTTTACTCGGCTTGGGGTCTTTGGCTCTTATGTTAGGCTTCCTTGAAACTGTTATATAATTCATTTTAGTTGATCTTATGGATTATATAAAAGCCTGGGGGCTCCACCTTATAGGTGTGTAGTTTAAAAAATCCTGGCAATTGCCTACTGTTAAACGGTCTTGTCAACTCGAGGTTGAACGCAATTGACAGGTAGGACATGCTTTTCGGAGCCCAGCAATGATTCCGACGTTAGTCGGATTGAATGTTCTTAACTTTTTATGCCTTATTCAAGGCCTCGTCGATCTTGGTATTCTCAGGATTCAGCTCGTTATCTCCATTATTTCGGTAACTAATACTCCTTTGGAGCTTCTTTGTACTACATATTGTTTTTTCTTGCTTACATATACAGGAATTGAAACACAAATCTCCTGAAATTATTCATGAGTTTATCTATCACGTCTGGAGCTACATTACCTACTGATTAGTCAGCAAGAAATACAAGTTAACCTGTTACATGGCTATATATCTGACCGGGATTTTTTATTTATGGATACTTCATTGGATTTATTTATGGCTATTCATCATTGGTAATCATTTATCACTGAAATATACGGCCAGAATTCACAGGATATTTATCTCCACATTTTATTGATCATTGAGATTCTCATCTGAAATTTAATTGATTATTATTGGAATCTTCAGCCGGAACCATAATGATTTTTCTCAGGATTTCTACGATCATGTTATATTCTTGTTCAACATCAGTTGGATGACTCGGCAGCTATTCTGTAGTCAAGCTATTGATTGCACCGTTGTTTTTTAATATTCATCTCTGGATTTTACTACTCGTCAGAATATTCATCTTTGGGTTTATTAATCACATTGATTTTTATCTCGGATTATATGGTTACTCATCTTTTACGCTTGGGGGCTTGACACCACTCGATAATTATTAGTTGGTGGTTTACTTCAAATTATCCATGGTATTCGTTTCTGGTATTTATTCATCATCAAGATATTCAGTGGGAGTCTCTGGATTTTTATCGAAATTCATATTCATCATCTGATATTATTGGGATTTGCATCTGGAATACTATTGATTGGCTATTTCTCTTATAAGAATTGATTGGCTGTTTATTGGATTTCTTGAAGTACTTTATCATCTACCGGCTGTAACAATGCTAGAGAAGTGAGCATCAGTCTATTGAGCTCATCAAGACTAGACGACCTGATTTTAGACATGCAAGCTACTGTGAAGATCATCAGCATCGATGTTGAATTATTCAACCAGTGGTACTTTTATTTAGAAGCAATGTATATAAGATATAAGTCTACCCATCACTCAGCTACATGTTAGTGGGTTACTATCAGTCGGCTGAATATTACCCTGCTACGGTTACTCTGCGAGATCACTCAGCTGCGACTACTGTGAACATATTCACTCTGCTATGGTTTTTACTACTATCAGTTGTTTACATCTACTTGGTCAGTATCACTCGTCAGGATTTCAAATGAAACCATTGTCAGTCGGCTCCAACTTTTTCAGTGATTATTCCACTCGGCTAAACAAGATTGGATCAGTCGGCAAGGCTTTTTCAAGTTTTTAATCAGTCGGCAATTGGTCATAATCAATCAGCAGCAACAGATTTGCATCAACAGTGGCGCAACAATTACAGGATGGCAGAAGATTACTCGACCGTCTATTGACGAGGCCTATATGGCTATATCTACAACATTACAATGTTTTTAGTCTCTTTTGAGTCTACACACAATTGTTCCACCTCTCCGCAGACTCGTGAGTTTCATTGTTTTATTACTCGACTATAATGCTAGGCTTCGGGAAGCTTTATACCCATATACATCTAATAGATGTGTTTTCGGTCGTCATGACTAGGTTTTTTTTGACCTTCTGTCTAATTATTCAGATTACACAGAAGCTCGGGGGCTACATCTAATAGATGCACTCAAGGTGCATATTCAAAATTTTTAGAAGGCGTCATCAATCGGATATTTAGATTATCAATCGGATATGGGATATCATCAGTTATTATGCCTAATTCAAAGCCTTGCTGTTCTTGGTATTCCCAGGTTTTAGCTCTTTTATATTGGTTATTTCGGTAACTACTACTCTTTGGAGTTCTTTTTCATTGACCAGCCTAGGCTGAGAATTATTGTACATGGAGTTTGAACCAGTCAGAGGTCTTCAAGATCAATTAAAAAGAACTCGGGGGCTACTGTCGAAGATATGAGCACCCGGGTACCCTCAAGAATCAACAAGGCCGAGTATTCCAGTTATGGGTAGTCGGATGGCTTCAATTAGGCCCGGGTAGCCCAGCAGACTCGAGGTCAGTTGGGTCACTCGGCCTAAGATAAAGGATTGTTTACTTGTACTACAAGGCAATTTGTATCGTAGCCGACTAGGTTTCTCTCCATGTAACCCTGCACCCCCATACATATAAAGCGGGCAGGGATCCTCTCATAATCATCGACACACAATACGATAACCACGCTGGACGTAGGGTATTACGCACATTGCGGCCCGAACCAAGATAATCCTTGGCGTCAGTGTTACCATCGTGTTCTTGGTTCCTTTGCACCTACACAAATAACTATCGAGA